>JAOYSI010007868.1:0-11854 GCA_025775065.1 Hiodon alosoides | reverse complement strand
ATATGTTGGCCCTCACGCTGTCTTAACAAACATGTAGTACTTGCTTTGTTCAGTTGGATGGATCCTTTTATGGGGGCCCGCAGTAAGAATAATCTACATAGCCAAGGGTCTCCTTTTGCCTTCCCTGGAGCACAGCCCAAATAAAGGTGTCTGGGTGATAGTCGTGTGAAATGTAACACACCCTCGCCCAGCAAACAGCATAGTACTACGAGGATGTGATTTCATAATATCATTAAGACCCAAGGGATACAGGACTCCTGAGTCAGCACTGAAACAGCAAGGGCATTTTTTCAACAGAAAAACGGATGCAAGTCCTTAAACGGTGCAGAGGGGAATGAGCCAAGTCTGACCCAAAGCACACAGAAGAAACATTTAATTGGGCCGGTTTTAACACACAGCGGGGGCGTGGTGGAGGGGTTCTGCACTAAAAAGCCTTCCAGCTAAAATCGCTAGGTCATGCTGGGTCTGCGTGGCAGAAACAGGCCGCAGGTGCACAGCGCAGACAGGCAGCCCTGTGTTCCGAGTGAGGCGGCTCAAGGGAAGAACACTGACTAACCCCATGGTCTCTAATCTTCTCCCCCAGCTAGCGTGTCACTCACACATCCAGGCGCCCCGGGAAGATTCCGTAAGGGGGGTGGGGTTGGGCTTATCAAAGTCCCCACTGAGTCCACATCTTTCAACCAAATGAAATTACTCATCAATCAAACGCATAGACGAGCCCCTTGTTTCTCCAAATTGGAGGCTTCAATTCTCTGACATTCCATGAATGCCTTTGTATTGCATTTATTTATTTTTTTATTCCAGAGAGACTTACTCAGCTTACAGGTTTACCCTATATTCATTTATGTCTCAAGATTTATTGTAAGGCAGTTCTGGCTAAGGGCCTTTTCAAGTGTATAGTTCCACTCCAGAGGTTTAAACCAGCAACCTGGTGTCCAATACCTTAACCACTACCCCGCCTGTTGCAAAATTCGAAAAGCTATACATGATAAAATTTGTCTTGCTGATATCAGGCAAGAATTCTACCCCCATAGAATATCTCTGTTGACATCAGACCTTCTAATAGAGGGGTGGGTCTCCAGGGCTGCCAAAGAAAGGAAGAGGAGGGCCTTGCCATGCTCGGCCTCACTCACCCACGCAGTTGTCACAGATGCTGCAGTGTGAAGCGCGAGGTGGCCGGAAGATCTTGCAGGTGTAGCAGTACTTGAGCTTCACAATCTGGTTGTTGATCTGGACGTTCCTGATGCGAGGAGGTGGGCGCTGGCCCACAGGAACATTCCCATTGGCTGCCTCTGTTGACACACAAATGACCGGAGATGTAAAGAAAGAACGTCAACCACGGGGTGATGGAGCTATTAACAACACACATTTAGGCTAACGCTGGACAGGAGTTAGACTACAGAAGAAAAAGTGGATGACCTTGGGAAGACACAGACACAGATCACATCGAACCTGGAGAACATTGGCGCTTCCATGTCACTCTTTATTTTGTTTTAATTGATTTATGATTACACTTTAGTAATGGTATGTTGGTATGGTTATGGTTTAAGCATTACAGACTGCTACCCTAGGAATGTTTTACTTTGGTTATACTGTGCTACGGAGAAAAGCAATTAGGCTCAAACTGAATAGACTTTCACTCCGGACCAAGGATCAAATCCTAGACTTTAAAACAGAGCCCAGGCAACGGTCACCATGACAACTGACAGAGTAAGGGTGAAGTCTACTTCCTGTTTTTTGGTACAAAACAAGGTTTGGCACCTGGGCTTTACTCCAGTGAATAGCAGGTCCTGCTAAGCAGGCAACGTATATAACTATCTACTAATAAAAAAAAGGGAGCAGGCTGAACCGACATTATTGTGGCATCACAAGAAAAACAATTATGGAAAATTAGCTCATAATACATATTTTACTATTTTAAATCTTTAAATTGCCAATCTTTCGGCAGGAGAAAAAACATTCATATAAACGTTTAATGACACCTAGGAAACGGACATGTTCCGATGTCTGTCAGCTTCTATCGTCGTGTTATTCAGAAATACGTCTCTTCCCATCAGCCCTTTTCCTGAGCCTGGTCACTAACAAGCAGATGTGCTGGAGCTGCACAGCTGGCCCACATCACCAAACCAGCTGCAGGTCGATCCCAGGGGCACAGCATTTCATTCCTCTAGTACTGAAAAACATGCCATGCCATGTAGGAAAACTCTTGAATTATCTGTTTCAAGTCCTGAAACTCATCCCTACAACTGAACGACTTTGTTTAAGTGAATCCAATAGCATTTCAGTAAGTATAAATGTTTTTTGTTTTTTTTGTCTTGTTTTGTTTTTGTTTTTGGAAGGCCCTTGTTTACCTCCTGGTTCTCGAAGATCTTGTAGCTTGTTTTGTAACAGGAAACAGGAAAGTTCAGGACTCTCAGAAAACACAGGAAGTAATGACACCGAGCACATCCTGGATCAGACCCTTAAAATCCACAGAGATGTAATCATACCAACAACAGAATTTTTTAGGATTGTCATCTGCTGTATAGGTGCCCCCACACAAACCCTGCAGCATAACAGCTGCAGAAATGGTACAAAGGCACTGTATGGAATTGACAGCTGACCAATGCTCTTTACTCTGCTGATCTGCAGAGTAAACATTCTGTATTCTAGTTTGTTGTGTAACTTGGACCTTCGAGCAGTCCACTCCATGTCTGCAGATAGAGGACACTTGAAGGACAAAGTGAATCTGCAGGCAACTGCCACATGTGAGAGCTATGGTGAAGCGCAGATGGGGAAAGACTGGTAGAAAAGCCTGGGATATTTGGGGTACCCTAATGCCCCCACCTTCCAAAACAACCACACGTCAGAATGACATCCGAGATGGTGAAGATTACACACAAACAGGCAACAGCTGGGCCATTGCCACCACTATCCAAGGGTTGTTTTACATCATAAATTCTCCCACTGCTTTTTCCCTCACTCCTTTCCCAGTAAGCATGAGAGGGTGAAAGAGATTCTTCCCTAACTGGGGGTTATAGTCAGGTGTTACAGGGGTTGGCAGTGTTCTTAAGAACTTGGGAACTCACCAATCTCCATCTCGATGAATGTTGCCTCATCTAGGCAAGCGCGAGGCAGCACCCCCGGATCACTGAAGCTGGTCCTCAGCAGCATAGCTATCACAAACAGGAAGAGCAGGGCCGCAAAGACAGGGATGGCCGGGGACAGACGCACCGCCAGGTACGGGCACCTTCGAGGGACAAACAAAAAAACAACAACATATAAACAGTTAAGAAACAAGTTAAGAAAAGAAGTGGAGGTTCAAAGTGGAGAATGGGCTTGCCCAGCACTTTAAATCTGCCAATCAGGAAGCTTTTTCTGAAGTTAAGGTAACTCTCAATTCAATATAGTCAATCCAATAAAATTGTCACTATTATCCCTCAGACTGCTTCTGTCTCTCAACCAGGAGCTAAAACTAGACAAAGACTAACAAGACAGTAAGAAAGACAAAATCTGGGCCTAATTTTCTATGCGAGCAGCCTTCAAAGGAAGAAGAATGACAGAGCACTTCTGTCTGCCTGGCTGGGCCTTTCATCCTTACTGACCATGCCAGCGAGCGAGGGTCAATGTTTATCATCCAAAGTGACTCATGAAGAGAGGCTCAGAAGAGAAGAATTTTAGCAGGTGCATTAAAAAGCGGCACATCCTCAGCAGCGAGGTAGATCTAGACTGCGGAGAACAGCAGCATATCGACAGGAGCCTCAGGCTGACGTGCACCGTGATTAATAAACGGGGCGCTGTGTACTCGAAGGGGAGGGGTAGGGAGGCCACCATCCCCTGCAGCGAAGCCGCATGTCCGCAGCGGGACAACAAACAGTACTGCCTGGCTACATACTCGTGCCTTGACAAACAGTTCTGCCTGGCTATATACTCGTGCCACGACAAACGGTACTGCCTGGCTACATACTCGTGCCATGACAAACGGTACTGCCTGGCTACATACTCGTGCCATGACAAACAGTTCTACCTGGCTACATACTCGTGCCACGACAAACAGTTCTGCCTGGCTACATACTCGTGCCACAACAAACAGTTCTGCCTGGCTACATACTCGTGCCACGACAAACAGTTCTGCCGGGCTACATACTCGTGCCACGACAAACAGTTCTGCCTGGCTACATACTCGTGCCATGACAAACAGTTCTGCCTGGCTACATACTCGTGCCATGACAAACAGTTCTGCCTGGCTACATACTCGTGCCACGACAAACGGTTCTGCCGGGCTACATACTCGTGCCATGACCAACGGTACTGCCGGGCTACATACTCGTGCCATGACAAACAGTTCTGCCTGGCTACATACTCGTGCCATGACCAACGGTACTGCCTGGCTATATACTCGTGCCACGACCAACGGGTAACATTTACTTCAGTAAATCAAGCATCAAGAATTATACTGTAGACCAACAACCAAAGAAGGAGCACGTAAGGGCCCAGCTGCCCACTAAGCTGAATTACAGATTTAATAAAGGCTTTGAAGACTCATTTCCCATAAGTGGCATTATAATTTACAATATTGAATTTTGCCATCCCAGTTTGCTTGAAAGCTTGATCCAATTATGATTACAATGTAGCACCAATACCTGCTAATGTCAGTATCGTATCAAACTGGCTGCCATGGCCCTTAAGAACAATTTTTTTTTAAGACAGTAAAGAAAAATTTGCATGGAAACTAATTATTGCATGGAAACGATTATTTGTCCAAATTCGTTTTCTTCCCTTTTTTCCCCACCAAACAACACATGATCCAGCTGGTACTGTCAACCCTGAACACTAAGTGGTCTATTTTGGCATCAACCCTCCTCCTTGGATGGAGCTTATTTTCTATCCTGTTGGGTTTTTGTTTTTTTGCCTTGCCTCAATCAACTGCCAGGTCATGTAAGCTGGAGTCAGGCCAAGAAGCAGCACCACAACGGGACCGGAGGTGGATTTCGTCACTGTGGCACCTCGTCTCCCGGGACACAACGCAAAGGGGAAAACGGTCCACCAGTTCTGACACAAGCTGAAGGTTAGACAGGTAACTCTGCATTCCAGATGGGTAGTCTCACAACATGGCCTTACCTGTGGGACCTGTCAGGTTGGTCGGACCGAGCTTTGCATTGTGTTGAGGCAGGGAGGGAAAATCAAATCCACAAAATATTCCATTGGTCCGGGCCTGAGATTAACACTTCTGGTCATTTCACATTTAATCTTTTATCCCAATAGAACAAACAACAGTAAGTCGATTGAGAGGGTGGCCAGTCTGAGAGGGCGCGATTTCTGATACTGCTGGCTTTGCATTCTGCTACAGTGACTGGTAAACAACCTCCAGATCCACAATGGAAACAATTGTGCTTCCAGTTAATCTGCAATAATCAGAGATGCTATAGATCTTCATCTCCCACTCAAAAGGAGACTAGTCAAAAAACATAATATTGTGTTCATGTTATGACTCCGGTTTCCAGTCAAAAGCATGCGATTTCAGTCAGGCTCAAAACCTTTGTATGACAGTGGACCTCAGTGTTGTGTACCCTAAGTACTTCTCCAGATTTACCCGTTCCTTTTTTAGACCCTAAAAAATATCTACCATGAGAAAAACGTTTCAGTTTTTCTGGCATTCAAATTTGCTCTGCCGTTTCGGATGTCAAGAATACCCACGTTACTCCGCCCATGATTTTTAACAGCTCAAGCCTTCCAGCCCTTCTGTGCAAGCATGACCATTTGAACCATCCAAGTGGCTATCTATCACTGACAATACTACTGTGTTAGGAGTGACAGGTCTATATGTACATCGGTGAGGGGAGCAGCACACAAATGTTCCGAAGGGGGGAGCATTAGGTCAAACGCATGATGACCATGGCTACACTGGCAGGCCGACCCACTCACCATCATCCTCAAATTCAAGCTCATCTAGGCTTCTAAAAATGTTTTCTTTGCTTCGGGGCCAGTGGCAAATATAGACGACATTGAAATGGCCCAGATGAACAGCCCACCCATCTCTCAAAGGGTTCTTTTCAGATCAGAGAAGGCATCGAGTTCTAACACTGTGACCGACGTTCTGGCAGTTTCTGAGGCCAAATGATGACCTGTCTGTAGGCGTGGGAATATTTCATGTGGACCAGTCATGTCTTCAATATACACTCATGAAAAGTGGTTTGAATTAGATCATTTCTGCTGACTCAGAGGTCATTGGATACAAAGCCTACTGACGTAATTTGTCGTTTGTGATCAGAGGATCACAGCGAGCCCCGACCAGAATGGGCTCCTCGTCGCAACCACCAGTTTCCGTCAGCGGCGGTAGTGTTGTCGGGAAGGACGTGCTCCTCATCCAATCAGATGATGTGTCTCAAATACTCAGTACTTTCTCACCCTCCCATGTGTGGTGAGAGGATTTGTAATGATAAGCCAAGAAAAATGCCTTCAAAAAAAAAAAACTATTTTAATTTCTGCAAGAAAGTCACAAGATAAAATGATAAAATAAGTCTTTTAAATTATTCAAACAGTTGTAACCAACACCTAGAAGTTTTGAAAGTTGGCCGCTGCTAAGATCAATATTGTTCCCATAAAACCAAATCAATTGTTCTTCTTATACTTCAGTCAGAATCCCATGGCATGTCTCAAACAGAATACATTTAGAATACGTTTCCTATTTAAAGCACCATGGTATACATCTCCTGCCATCTTGTCAACGTTTATTGACATTGAACCGCAGTTTTTGCTATGCAAATGCCAGAACGGTTCACCAATGCCCAAGGCCAAAGTCCACTTTTATCCCAGAAGCCAGAAAGAAGATTTGCATTGCAGCCAAAGTCCACTCTCGTCTCGGCATCGTAAGGAGGATTTGCATTGCAGGATTATTTGGTCTCCAGTGCTGATATTACACACATGACTGTCACATCTGCTTTAACCAGCCCTGTCACTTTACATATGCCATCTATAGGGTGTTCAACATGAGTTGATCCGAGTGGCAGAGCATTGCGGAACTATCCGTGGCAAGTTCTTATCAGGTTGAAGGGAGTGCACATCTCCTCCTCGTACACAGGGAAGACGGGAAGTGAAACACCATAAGGTGAACACAGATGCTGGATTTGGCTCTTAAGTGGGAGTGGGGAGGATGGGCAAATGCTGAAAAAATAGATAACCGCACCAGAGCATTACCAGCTCCTATCCATTACTGCCTTGTGTCAAATCAAATGGAGATGGGAGCACTGTGCCCAAAGATTTGAGAACGCACGCCTACGCAAGTCCCTCCTCGAGGAGGTTAGGGGTGCCATCAGAGCTGGCAAGAACATTCTGGAGGTCCGAGACCAGACACTGCTTTCCGGCAGGCAGAGGACAACATCATCTGGCAATTCACTCAAGAAACTATGGATTGCTGGGGGATCAGTAGTAGAATTTATGGCTTTGAGGGGAGTAGTGGAACTGGTAAAATATATTAATTAGTTTAATTCATTAGTTTCGCAGCTGGTAAAATGCTTATGAAAACTGGGCAAATTCTTTGGGTTTTATTTGATTGCAGGCTAAGTTAAACAACTTGCATTTTAAACATTACCCTTTATCTAATCATTAATTCGGGTTACAAACCAGTTCCAAGTCTCATAGGCCAGTTCCTCCCTCCAGGGCTCAACTGGTGCCCGAGATAGAACACATTGGACAGGAAGAAATGCATTTTCACCAGAGATGTATCCTGACAGGTGGCAGAGAATGCTGCGGCACTCAACACTAGACAAAAGCAATGCAGGCTGGGACAGACATCTCAGGGTCTGGCCAGGTCTCTACACCACAGAGCAGTCTCCGCGATCACTCATCTGATCATAGAAACTCCGCATGTGACTGCATACACTCTCTGATGCCCTGGTTCCACACATCACACGCGATGTCCGGGTTCCATTAATATGATAGGACAGTGCTGGGATGTACCACATAGCTAAAACATTCACACACTAAACTAAAACAAAACTCACACAACCATGTATGCACACACACACACACACACAAACACACACACACACAAACACACCCACAAACACACACAAGCACCTAACACCGCTATCTAGCCAGTTGCATACTGCGGTAAACGTGCAATATCCCATACATTCTCACTCCCCTTTGACACACACTGCTGCTTCCTTCACTCAAAACACACTGGGAAGTTGGAGAAGGGTCCATCCCTGGGCTCCACCACTGGGTAACCAAAAGGCTGGGATCTGATTACAGCTGGAAACAGTGAGATGAAATTTTTAAAAATGAAACATGGACATCTTGTGGATTATTGTTCTTGTAGTTTTGTGCTCTGGGTCCTGTATTTTTTTTTAAAGAAATGGCTCCTTCTCTGACAGCACCGATCCCCTTGGCATGCTGATGACCGATGATAAGACGCTTGCCCAGTTATTCTTGGCAATGGTCCAGCTGGCTCGGAAAGACACTGCCTTTTCAGTTCTACCGCACACCGAAAATCGCTAAGAAAACCGCTACCTATCCCATGGTTCTGTGCACGGTTTATTCGATGAGCGCTCGGCAATTAGAATTTCATGGGTAACAAAAGCCAACTCAATTAGCAGTGGACAAAGGGGGTTCTCAGCTTGAATGAACACTCCTAGTCATCCTAAAACCAGTTAGTATGGCCCATTTTACCTGGGCTCTCTTTAGGAACCCTCCACACAGACAATTAGAACATAGAAAAGGACAACTTTTGGTGCCAGTCCCTAAGTCAGTTCTTAGCTATTGCATTATTTGTGGCCCGGGACAGATGTAACTGTCTAACGCTGAGGAGGTGCACCCATCCAGACTCAGCAAACGGCTACTGCAGTCAAAATCCCTTTTTGAGATCCCTTCAAGACAGAAACCTTTCCCAAGCCCAGCTCTGACATCTGCATAGACTCAGTACTGGTCCTCAATAATTCCTGTTCTCGGGGGGGTTCCTTGGATTTCCATCCCAACGATCCGCTGAGCCTGTTAAAGGATCATAAAACCTGCAAACTCTTAAAACACTGGAGCCATCAGCAGGACCCTTGAAGCTAATCTCTGGCAATTCTTTCTGCCCTGCCACTGAAAGAAAATCTGGCTCCTGGGCTTTTTGCGGAGGAACACCCTGCTCGGCTGGTTGGTTCCAGCAGGAGATGGACATCCACCCTGTCAGTGTGCTTGACAGGGGTGGCTGGAGATGGAATGTTCCAGAAACCCATGCCCATATGAGGAACGACTGACTGAGAATAATTCTGTTGCTGCTCCTGCAGTAAACCAACAGGCCCTTGGACCAGCAACCCAGGACCCTGGCCTTAGAATGCCCCAGAAAGGTCTCACACCATTAAAAAGGATCGATTAAAACAACCGCCAAGAAGATTTATCACTCTCTCATACATACACACACACATACACACTAACGCAGCTATATGTTCCATAACACCCATTAAACAATGTTTTTACCCATATTTAACTGAAAACTAATATTTTGGGTAAACTGTAGTTTTACCCAATCTGCATAGTGACCTATAACCAGAATAGGTTACAGTCAAAGACAAGTTTAAAAATCTATCTCTGAAGCACGTGTACACTAAACTTAAACAGAGAACACAAAGATTAAGTATACATTCGGCATGTATGAGATGTATAGTAGTAAATGGCAGTCAATATTTAAGGGAATGAATGGATAGAGTATGAAATTTGTAGTTATACAAGTGCAACTGCCAAGAAAATAAATTATAAATATTATAGCGCTGTTCTGTATACTTGGTGGGGGGGCTCCTCCATGCAGCACTTAAAGTCACCCCCATGCAAGTTCATGATGTGTATTTCACCATTGGGGCTGACCATTTCTCAGCTTCAGCAAGTCTCTCAAGCGGGTGGTTCCACCATTCATTGGGCAAGTCCACACAGTTCACAGAGGCACCACGAACAAACTACTGCTCTCAGTCCAAAGTAGCAAAACAATAATGGTAACACTTGCCGTTTCGATTTCAAAACACTTGAGGTTCCACGGGTGGGATTAAATGATATATGGTCAGGGGTATGAAAACTATTAAATGATAGGGACAGATTAGACCTGCGTGGTTCCATATTTAAACTGGAAAAGTAAAACCAGAGACGTAGCCATGGAGTCAACATTGGGGGGGGGGAGACCAAATCTGCCAAATAGCACAATTTTATTTAATTTTTTTTTTTTTTATCAATATATTGGGGGGGCATTTTGAGCATTGTCCCCCCCTCAAATTTAACTCAGATGTCCCTCAGAAGCCTTTGAACACAGAACAATTGACTTCAATTGTATTTTTAAAAAACAAGGTAGCTCCCATTTGAAACAAATTTGGTTCAATGTGATCATATTTGCCCAGTGTATTTGACATCTAATTCGACAGGAATCTATTAATCAGACACAGTCTTATGCTTCACTGCCTTTGAAAGACGGAGATCCAAGTCTCATTTCATCACCCCAGTTTTAATAATCTTACGTCGGTACACTGACGCTGCATCCTACGAAATGTAGTATGCTACTTTTCCATACACGAAAACCCGTAGTATAGACAAAGAAAGCAATGTGTCCGGGTTTTTTTTATTTACAAACGGGACTGGGTCCGGTTATGGAATTTCTACAGAGAACACGCCCCAAGTACCACACACAGCAAGGGTATCCGATTAATTGAAACATTTGATCAGTAACGCCCTGTCGAAAAGTACGTAGCTTTACTTACTCGAACCCAAAGAATAAGGAGCAGGTCCCAACGATGAGAAACAATGTTAGATAAAAAACACCTTTTTGCCGTGCCATCATTACCCGTCCATCGCAGCAGAAAGTGTTCTTGCCCGGGAGCTTTTCCCATTTTCGCGTTATCTTCCTGGTCACCATTACCGCCGACATTTTTTATAGGTTTGTAATAAAAACCACATTAAAAAATAAAATATATATATGTGTGTGTGTGTTGAACATATATCAATTCCTTTAGTTTCAGAAATATTAATGTCCCAACTCAGAGAAGGTGTTCATTTCTTTCGAGCAGCAACACCGCCACAATCAGTGCAGAGAGCATTGTTTCTGTTAGGACCTGATCGCTGTCTTTTTCACATAGGAATTTAATGTCATGAAAATGTTTTACAAAGCCATTCCTTTTCTTTGTCACCAGAACGGTAATATGTTTCAATAAAAATTAGCATATTTTATCAATTGAAATGGACATCTTTGGTAATGGATGAAACTCAAAAGTAGTTGTAATTGTTTGTCGTTAATCATGAATTGTATCGTACTTTCAGACGCTGGCAACCGACTCAACAAAATCATAAAAGTCCATTTTCTGAAGAAAAAAAACGATCCTCTCAATAGATATACATATTTTTGGAGTTAAAGATAAATTAGACTGGACTTCCAAATCATACTTGCATAAACGGCGGTTCTCTCGGTTCGTTAAAAAAATCCATAAGGCTTGATAGACGCATTGTAGAGTGCGTGGACCTTGGCCGGTTGACAGTCATACAATTAGCAAACTGTAGTTATTGGTAAAGGAATATGCACTGTCCCCTTTCAGTTCGGTTTATTCATTCAAATTAAATCAACATTAGTTTGGATCTACGATCGCAAACGAAAAGGATTTGAGTACTGAAAATTACGTTAAAATATTAACAGAATTTTGCTTCTACTGACGACTTGCGTTCGTTCTCCCGCAGGTCGCGCGCTTGGATCGTTTCTGTCTAGTCAATGGGAGGAGGAAACACGCCTAAGTGAACTATCCCGTCTTAAAGAGGTAGCGTTCGCTAGAAAAGAATATCCAACAATGACCTAGCTAAGAAAGTTATTAAAGTAGAAGACGTCGATTATTATATACAATTGTGTGTGTATAAATCTATA
>JAOYSI010007867.1:0-43138 GCA_025775065.1 Hiodon alosoides | reverse complement strand
TATATGAAATGAATGTTTTCAAACTACTATTAACGGTCGGCAGTAATGGTATAATTATTAATTCCTGTATGTCCACAAAACATCGGGATCACTGTATAAGTACTGCATATAAGGAAAGGCTAATTTCTTCAGTGACATGCTTTCACACGTAACAAAATATATATGATTTATTATAGTGTCGTATTCCATTGCATTGTTTTAGGGTGGAGGCATTACGAGAAGCGGCGACCGCTATGGAGCAGGAGAAGGAAAGTTTATTGGAAATGATTCAGGCAATCCAGAACAGCCAAGAGATGCGCAGTATTAGTGACGGTAGGCTCAAGGTCTAAAGATCTAAACCGAACACTTTGAAAAATATTCAAGCTTTTGTTAAGTGAGAGTTATTCTGGCATGTACACATATGTAGATGCAATGAAATAAACGTTTGAGAATATATTTAAGCTTTTCGGATTAGTCTCAGTGGCAGCGTGTTTTTATTTTGTTTTTCCTTTCAGGAGAAAGGGAGGAACTCTCTTTAACTGCAAACCGTCTGCTTGGCCGAACCCTTACAGTTGAGGTTTGTGTGGGAACGATCCGAAACTCTCAACAAGAGGATGCACTGAGAAAGGCGACGTCGATCATTGACGAGATCGCTGTCAAGGTGCTTGACGACTTGGATGGTGCCAGAAAACGACTAATGGCCCTTCACGCAGCCTGCATCACCGATGCACCCCCTGTTCCTATCGATGAAAAATTCCAAAGTATAGTGATCAGTTGTGCCCTGGAGGACCAGAAGAAGATCAAGAGGAGGTTGGACACTTTAGTTAGGAACATGGACAACGCAGGGAAAACCATTAGGATCATGGATCACCAAAAAGTGAACGATTGTGAAAATGCCAATGGAAACTAAAGCTACGCTAAGACCAATTATGCAAGAATCCACAGAGTTATCTGCGCTAGAAGGGATGAGAAGATGAATTCTGAACCCTTTAATACAACGGCCTTAAAATGCATCCTCCTTTAATTGCGACAAACAAATCTAGTTTGAGTCTGACACGATACAAAAGAAGTCAGATCAGAAGTCAGCAGAGAAATTCTACTAACAACTTGAGCAAAATAATAATGTTGATATACAGTCATTATAAAATCTAAGGTATATATAAGAAATATAATCAGAAACCAATTAAAAGGAATCCCAGAACATTGTATTTCAATTATTATTAATACACTAATGAATTCTTATTTTTAAATATATAATGTTACATTTAAAAAGCAGAAACAAAAAAGTAGCAAAAAGAGATAATCGTAAACAAGTTAATAAAATCTAACTAACTGGCCTAACTCAGTTATCTCAATTTTGTTTTTACTTGCACTAGACGTATCATCTACTGTGTTGTAGTGTCAAATACAGACAATATACTGAGGCTGATCGTCATGGTTCACGATTCATTCAAGATATATTTCATGAATCTCTAGAAGTTTACAGAAAAATAACCGTTTTATTGTATTATAATTAAAATTTATATCAAAATGATATTTTAAATAACTGAGCAGCTCATAGAAAACATCTTTAAAAAGCAGAATAAACTAAAACATTGCCAACGCGAAATGGTGGTCAATTCGGCTTTTGTGAATTCACGTGACTTAAACATTTTTCCTCGCCTAGAGACTTGGTTCTCAGTCTCTTAATCTTAAGCGTTGGTCATTTTACGTATTCGATAAGGAACGAGATGCCTCTGCACTTTTGTACTTCCATAGGGAATTTCACTCCTAGGTGTGAAAGTGTGTTATGCGCATGTCTAGGCGACAGTCACATGAGCGACGCAAAAAGTCAATGACATAAAAATAAACTAATCCTTATGCTGACACGGCATAACTATAGACTGAATTGATATTGTCACTTCGTGCTAGAATCATTTTAACAAAAAGTATTTTAAATATTTGCTTAAGTTGCATATTTCGCCACCCTACCATTATGAGATTTTGATAGTTTCACTTTTAAATAAATGCTTTTCCATAAATACCTACCCTCAGAATGCGTAGAATTGCAAACACAAATTCAAGGTCCTCCTAAATCACGCTTACAAATTTGCTCTACCTTTGACACAATGTTAATTTAATTACACGAATTACGTTAATAAATGTCCTGGTTTTGTCAAATGTAACAAATGTTTTGCTGGGTATTAAAAGTGTATGTTCATTAAGTGTTTGTATGTTTTTCTTTTATGGCAAAGTACATAAATGTAACCAGCAGAGAGTGAAAAGCATCCCATTGGGTGGATATAGGACAAGAGTTTTAAAATCCATAAATTCTTTATTAATGTATTACATAACTATTAGACTGAACATACAAAACACATCTGCTTTCATCTTCAAATATTATAAAAAGATCAAATCAAGCAGCAAAAGAAAATGAGACTCCTATCTTTCAGTTTTACCATGCCACACCTGAATTAAAAAAAACTAGCATTTTTTGTTTCATTTCGCCATTGCCTTTTAACATACATGTCCAACAAGTGCATGGAATTCATCTGAGGGCCTCTGCAAAAATAAATTAGTTTGCGATCCAATGTGCTTTGGGGCACTTAAATGACAGTTTCCATTAACATAGTTACATTCACGTGTGACTAAATGGCAAACACTTTGTTGGTACATCAGGGATATAAAAGCAAAATTCCTTTATTTAACTGTTAATTAAAGAAACTGAAGTTCAATTCAAACAAAACCATTTGTATCTGCATGCTATAATTTAAACTTGCTGTGAATAAGGCACACAGACAAGTTTAGCCATAAAAGTGAATGCTACACAGTAACTTGAAAGTTTCAATGAGGCACTGTACCATTATAAACTCAGTTCGAGACAAATGTACGGTCAGCATGCAGTTTTCCATACAACACGTACCGTATATAAAACGAGGATAAATTGACGGATCCGAATCACAGTTATATACAACATGGACATGGATCTGTATAGTTGCTTGATTCCTTCCAGAATTGTAAAGCTGAGCGTAAAATTCTCTGGCCGACCATTTAACACACCCCTGGTCCTGACACCTCTCAGATTTTCCCCACCTTCCGCTGAACCCTAATCCAGGCTGTCAGTTCTCATTACAGCCTGCTGAAACTAGCAGGACAGGTCAGGAATTTTCTGCATCCTCACATTGTGCTTGGAAACTAAGATTTCACTGTCAAGACTTTGAGTAGTTGATGAGGCTGCAGAGGTATCTGCTTCCAAAGCTGAACAGAAGACTCTCCCAAAACCAATTCCAATTGTAGTCCACAACACGAAAATAAGCTATGTCTCTCTTCCCAGATTGCTCAGTGCACTCCGTTTTGTAGTATTTGTATTTGTATTGATCCACAGGAATCTCTTAAGAAAAACATTCTGTACTATTCTTTACGGTATAAAATACCTGATTAAAACAGTCATTTGTGTTAACTGCGTTTGCTAATGCAAAAGGGCCCTCCGTTTTGATATTCTGAACAGGGTATTTTGGCAAGGTGTAAAGCACAACAACAACACTCAAACCAGAAGGCAGTATCAGCCCAGAGTCTTCTGAGCTGCATTCAACGTCTAGCGAATATTATGCCTGCCTCACTTTCCTTATAATCAAAACAAGATGCATCATTGTTGAAATAATAAAACAAATGAAATGACACCAGTATGATGGACGAGAAAACAACCAACTGTACGCCAATTAAAATCCTTTTTTTTGAAAAGCACGGCAGAAATACGAAGAGTGCATTTCACAAGATACAAGTATGCAAAGTTAGCTTTCATACATCATTGATAACTATACGATACTGAAAAAATAAAAATAAAATTAGATAGCACTAGAATATATAAACAATCAATCTTCAGGCAATAAGTAGGAAACATACGTAAAGATTAAAACTTAATGGCATTTATGAAGTTTCATACAATCATATGTCTTAACGAGATATGAGACAAACCCACACCCAAAAAGAAAAACTTTAAAATGAGAATAGTACCGTGTTCGTGATTTACAGCAGTCATTAAGGTAGTGCCACACATTTCGGCCTCGATCATTTACAACGTTCTCTATCCTGGTCTTAGTGGAGTGAACTCCATCAAAAGTAACACTTTTTCCATCTCAGGGATGGACACGACCCAAAGAATGGTAGCATTGGTCCTACGATACGGTCAAAATGCGACGGACAAACTCGCCAAACAGAATCTCCTAAGGAGTTGTCTTTTTATTGGATAGGGTATTCTGGAATGCCAGCATTTATACTACATGGGCACTTTATAACCAAGTGTTACTTTTCATTACAGGTCTTAAAAACCAACTCAACAAATACAATCTAGAGCTTCAATTCCTTTAATTCAAATTTGCTACAGCCTTTAGACATTTTGCAATAATTACACAAATGTAGCACTACCCTCCGGACTGCTGTGTAAACATAGTTTCCCAACATAAAAGGAAGGCAACAGGTTTAAAACATTGGCACTATGTTAAATCGAATAGATTGAGGCAGGTTTTCCGCCTACGTCCAATAAACATTTTCAAGATATGTAAAAATATTCTTAATTTTTTTGCCTACAAATTACATTTAAACATAGGTGTACCACAGAATATTTAATTATGTTTAAGGGAAAATAGGAAATTATGATCTATATATCTCTAACAACACAAATATATATTGCACTGATGAACAGTAAAATGCACAAATGGTAATTTGTTAAAATAATAAGCATTTATGTCTCTCGCTGGTAAGTTGTCAGAATGTTACACTGCTCTAAAACCATATGAAAATGTACCAAATTAAGTTTACATATGAAACATCATAAAAATATTAAATGTGCATTCTATTCAGACACAATGGCCCATATTACAGATTGCCGGCTGTCCTACCAGACAAAGCCACATGGGAGCGCTGGGGAGTTAATTTCAAATGATTATAGGTAGGCAGTCTCCCGGCACCAAAACAAGGGGCACGTTCACATGAATCAAGAGCTGTTCTAAAGCCAGAAAATACATTCCATTCGAGGAGAAACTTGGGAAGTATGAAAGAAGTTGGACATTAAAGACTTAACTGATCACTACTCGATAAAAAAATAAAATAAATCAACCCTGTCTGACCATTAAGTTTGGTTGTTTGCCAGTCCAACCATAAAGATTTCTACTGCACAGCAGCATGCAACCTCCTGGGTTTCTGTACCAATACAGGTGTGACTCAAAGCAAGCAGGTCCTTTAGGTAGTAGGACCAGACCTTTTAAAACTTACTTCATAAGACACAGGGATAGCAATATTCTACACATTATTTTGAAACCATTAAAAAACAGAGCTATTGCTGTCCTGATGCTCTTCCCTTGATCCTGGTGAACGTGCCCACAGTCAGACAAGAACCACTCTACCTCAAAGAAGACTGGTCTTCGTATACTCAAGGCAGTCAATGCCAACTGACTTGACTACGGGTCATTTTACAACAGGTTGCAGCTGCCAAAGGGGCTTTTGCCCTTCTTGGTCCTCTGCTTGTTTGGTCGCAGGCTGATGACCTCACGGCCATTTAGATTACTGGAGTTCTGGCTGGAGTGGCTTGCTGTGTTAAAAACACCTGTTGGTTAAGCATAGAAGGGCAACGTTTACAGCCGTTCATATTGAAACACTTTTAAAGACGGTCGTTCACCACAAAGATTATCTCCGTCCATTTAAAAACTAAACTGAGTAAACAAAGACAATAGGTCAAGAATGGAAAATGTGTTTTCCTTTACAGGTGTATTTAGTGTTTATATGCAACTCCTGAGAAGCGTTTACCAATTTTATTGCTGGTTGGGTGCAGCATCTCAGGCTCCTCTGCCGTTTTCTGCTTGAGCCTCTGCAGATATTTGTCAGCTAGATACTTGAAAACTGAAAATAAACAGGAAAGAATGAAACAAATATTTAATGGGCTAAAAATGCATTTGCTTCCAAAGTCCCCATTTTCCATTGGGAATCGTTAACATTAGAGATGCGAAAGTTTTTCCCCCCACATAGGACCTGAGGATTTCAATTGTAATGCGGAAAGAGAGAAATATACTTCCAAATAACCAGTATCAAAGGCACATAGTTATCCATATTCCTCACGAACTAGTTACAAGAACTAGCCATGTACTGATTCATACTAGCAGCAGACTAGTAAGGCAACAACCGTCTCTTAAATACTGTTAGGAGTAAGACATTTAACCAATGGCTGGCACATTTATAACCCAATAACTGGAAAAAGTAATCCATAGTCTAACTGAAATTCATGAAACCTAACTAAATTCAGGAGTAATTCATGAAACCTTGCATACTGTCACATTGAGCTCATGAACACACTTTGAGGAGTTATTCAAACGTTTTGTCTGATCAATTTTATCTCAGATACAAAATTTGCAGACTGCATCATATTGATAGACGATAGTTCTCTCACTCACCTTCATTCACATTGAGATCCTCCTTCACAGAAGCGCGATAAAACCTCAGCTTCAGTTTTTTTGCCAGGCCTTCAGCTTCCTCACTACAGAGCCATAAAACAGCCAAGATATTAACCAAAAATCCTTCAAATCTGTTCATCTTTTGCCAACAAAAAGGCAGACAATAATAAAGTTTTTAGAAAAGTTTTTTTTTTCTGTAAGGCTTTACGCGACACCTGATTTACTGTTCCAGAGTGTCAACCCCTTTGAAAGGCAAATCATACTTTTTGATCACTGTTTCATCCAGAAGATCAATCTTGTTCTGCACCAGGACGGTGGGGATGTCTCCCACCTCAGCCTCCACTTTCTCCCTCCAGCTGCCAATGGCGTCAAAAGACTCCCGGTCCGTGGTGGAGAAGACCAGCACACATGCCTGAGCACCTGCAGTTAACAGAGCACTTATTGGCCAATTATGGCAAGTGCCGCGTCATGCTTCTTAAGAGCCAGTGCCATAGGTTGTTCGTTTAGAGAAAAAACAATTAATAACGGATACAGCAGAAATTGTGTCACAGTTGGAATGCCATTACTGAGATGGATTTTTGTGCTTGGCCCCCAGGGAGAACTGACAATATTGGCCCCTGGCAGGAAGACTATTTAAAACGGGTTTAAAATGGGCCATATTAAAAAGTGTGGTATTGGGCATTCATGGAAGTAAAAAAGCCACTTATTTTTGGGTGTTGGTAAAGATGAATAAATCCATGTAATAAAAACAATCAAGAGAACATTTTTATTTTTCGTTTTAATAAGCTGAGGTTCACACAGAACCAAGACCGAAAACTAACACTGCCTCGTATCCATCAGAATCTGTCTGACCCAGTAACGCAGTGGAGCGGTGCTCGAGTCCTAACCTCGGTAGTACGCCTTGGTGATGGCATCAAACTCCTCTTGCCCCGCAGTATCCCACAGCATCAGTCTCACATCCTCATCATTCACTCTGGGGGCAGACAGATGAAGCAGCTAGCACTATTGATCATCGGTCAAAACCGGGCTGCATACAGTTACATTCACCTTTTTGACTGCTGCTTGGTATGAAAAGTTAATTAAAGCAAGTTTGTGGGTAAATTAAAGAAACTACTGCATTTCTTTGTTGGCAACGTGAAAGACATACAATGGGGGAAAAGTTGATTTAAAAAATCTCAGACAGTACCAATACAGGCTTGTATTGGAGTAGCTAGCCATTGGTTTCAATCCTTACAGTAGTTCTAAAAACCAAATATGAATTAATTAATCTAAAGACCCCAGGAATCAGTTTCAATTGATGTTCCCTTATTAATCAAACTACTTTGCAAACCAGAAGAGAGGGTAAGAACAGTGAGGAGTCCATTTACTTCTACTGCCATTCCCAGTGCATTTTAATTTTAACTTTCAGGAAGTAATGACCCTCCAATAATAAAAATGTGTAGGCTTGACCCTTCAAATCACTCCTGAAGACTTATTAATGTCCTATGTTTCCATCCCACTCCGGGTATTTTTCTTCCAACATTCTAAAATGACATCAAAAACCATGAATCGGAAAAAACCATGCATCAGAAGTCCCTAAGACCCAAACAATCACTGATAGTGACATTTAGATTAGGAATACAATATGAAAGCTCTACAGACTAAGACAATAGACATCTACAGTTCTTCTTCAAACTACAAATGAAGTCCTGATAGGCCAGAATCAAAAGGTAAGCCCCAACCCAGCCACCCAAAGACTTTGAGCCTTACAGGATCTGCCGCTCCAGGAAGTCCACCCCAATGGTTTTCTTATAGTCCTTCGTGAAGATCCCCTTGCAGTAGCGCTGAATCATGCTGGACTTGCCCACGGCACCGTTTCCCACTACGACCACCTTGATGGCCACCTCCATGTCCTCCTCCAACATGGCTGCAGTAATGGACGGGCTCTCCTTACTTCTGATTGGTCTCGCTAAGTTCAGCTCAGCTCAATTCTTGAGTCACTGGTGAACTACCTGAAGAAACAGCATAGTAAACAGATAACAGAGTAGTAGCTGTTTTTTTTAAAGGTCAACTCAACCTTACCCATTTTTAATGGTCAATTCAAACAAGAATTTAAAACCGTAATAAATTATGGAGGTGAGTCCAGTCTACTTTGGGGTCGTTCTGTTTTGGCACCCTCGACAGAATTAAGGGACTGATGGTTTTAAGCAAATACAAGGATATTAAGAGCCCTCTACTGACTTGGATGCAAGCTTTGGACCATCACGCTGGAATGTGCATTTGAAACCATGCATGAACGTCTTGGCAAAGAAACAGGTAAGTGAACACACAATCAATGTTCTGGGCCATTCATCAAATCTTCTATGGTGTGACTGCAAATAAGCTCACAGGTAGTCATTTTAGTCTAGTTTAGTCATTGATTTTCAGAAAACAAACGCAGGTTAATATAAGAATAGATTAAAGTCTTTAAGACCTGCATAACAGATCATATTCAAATATATGAAATTGTAAAACTAAGCAAATTTTCTTTTGTCGAATGTTGACTGAACCAAGACCATGATTTGAAGTTAGGAGTCTACCCTGGTAATGGGGATACAAGTATCCACTCAAGTTACTCCTGCTTCGTACATCTGCAACAAAACCGAAAGAGAATCCAACTAAAGGATGATTTTCATCGCTAGACAAGTGTGACCAACTTGACATGCTGTGAAAGATTTACAGAAGTTTATAAGACAAACAAGCACATCTGCCACCAGCAGTTTGATCATCTAGGTGCCATGGCAACGGGTGAGCCCTTACAAATAACAGTGGTACTGTTTGATCTCTAGTGTAACTTGGGTCTGGTTGCCTCCCGAAAAGCTCTTCTTACCACCAGTCTTCACTAACTACCATTGAACTTGCACTCTATTTTATAGCACGGTGGAAAGCTGTGGGCAGCATATTGCAGTGGATGGATCTATTAGGTGAAAAGCAAAGGGAGAGGTCACTTTCCTAATGCACTGCCATCCTCCCAATACATTTCCTACGAGTTGAGTTCTAAACAACAACAATAGCAAAGTTGATGTAGACTTATATTTAACAATTATACACTTTATCCATGAAACCAGTTAGATTCTTAAAGCACTTCAGGTTAAACACTAAAGTGCTTCCTGTGATGTGATGTGATGAACCAATCCTTTAAGTCTGCTGATAGAAAGGTTAATTTATTGGGGAACAGCCAGGTGAGTAACATCAGTCAGTGGTTATAATACCACAATCAAGTCACAGGTTTGGCTAGCCTGAGTGCAGAACGACAAGTTCAAATCCTGGGAAGATAAGTCAGCACAAGTTGCCATTCCAAATTAAAAACATATTTTTTTAAATGTATAAAAAGTCACAAATTAGCCGTTAGCTAAAGTCTATGAAGAGCTTTGAAATACTGTGGTGTAGATGGATCTCCTGTTTTTGGCTAAATGGCCAAAGTGTATAGTGTACAATGGGACAATTGTCTAATGCAAATTAATGTAATTATTTATCTAATAAGTATGCAGTGAAATACCAATATAAAACCATTGCAATGTTACTGAATGTTAGTTTGGTATTACTCAAGAAAACAAACAGGGGAAGCATTTCCAATACCTACGAGAGGAAAGACAGGCATATTACCTGATTGAAAGAAACTTTGTAGGGAGACAATTAAGCTTAAAGACTAGGTTACAGTGCAGTAGCCTCTCCAACATTGTCTCCTAAACATGGAAACTAAATACACTACCTGATGTAACACAACAGGAAGCAAGAACACAGCAATCGCACTCAACACAAGATCTTCTGTTCAGGTTCACTGAAGATTACATTCACGAGGAGGAATTTGGTCCAAGCATCACTTGCTCTCCGAGGCAAAGAAATACAAAACTATTCCCAAGTCGTGAAAACGACAGCACTATCCGTACATACTCAACCCACAGCCAATTCAGAGCACTCACACTAGCACCACGAAACCATAATAGAAAAATTACTGCAACTGTTGTCAAGTTTTATTCACCCCCCACCCAAAAAAACAACAAAAATGTCCAGAATGTTAAATTTGCTTGTCTAGCAAAATTAGATCCTCTTAGTGGTGAAAAGCCCAAAATAACTTGCTACTCTGGCAAACGTACACATTATAACACATCAATAATCCTTGTAGGTTGTTGGGCCAAATGAGGGTTAAATCATGCTTCCAAGAACCGGCATTGTAACAATACAATTAATAATATTACTAAATGATTAATAAATTCAATTTTCCCACAATCCAGTGGGACAATTTAGACACAGAAATGTATTTCAACCCCTTAGACTGACAACAGTGGGTATCAAACTGTGGGATCACAGTATCGAGTTACCTTGGTGCATGCAACTGTTTGTATCACAGGGAGAAATGTGCTATTGAGATGTTTAGAGGCAAAGCACCTTACTTCAATCATGTCTCACCATTGCTAATGAACGAGCATATTTCAGTGTTCATATATGAACCCAACAGCAACCTGACAAAATGGACACCTTTTCTGAACAGGTGTGCTGGAGGTTTCCAATCTGAAGGACACTGCTACTGACATGGAACTAGAAAACACGCAATCAAGGAATTCTGCTAGAATTCTGCCATACCTAAGGAGATATTGCACTGCAAGACTATATTCAAGATAAAGTATTACAACAGAATTTAATTAACTTAAAACGTACCTCCAACTTAAGAATTTTATTAGAAGATTTATTTGATCAAAATACGAATACTATTTTATTAGGGACAGACAGGAAAAAAATTGATTACTGAGGACTACTGGTAAACATTTTTATTTACCAGTAGTGTATGCAAGTGTATGTTTGCAAGTGTATGCTTGCTCAATAAGACCCCCGTTTAAAAACAAAAAACAAAACTTTACTCTATTTTAAAGTTGGAAGAACTTACAATTACATTCGCATATTTAAGTGATTTAGTCAATGAGTTTATTCTAAGCATCTAATCTAAAACGGAGGGTAATTTATTAAACACTAATATATGATTAAACTTTGTAACTAATTGTCAAAAGACTCATAGCCGTGTTTTTAAACTAAACTTGACATTATATATAATGATGTTGAAAAAACAAAAATACACATTTATAGTGATAGATAAAAGACAAACATGCGTTACAAGAAAACAAAATGTCATAGCTAAATGACCAAAGAAATGTTTCTTCAACAAATTAAAATGTTACTTGCCATTTTGTGGTGGTTCCTTGAAGTTATCATTTGCATGTACATAATGGCTACATCAATAGTTTAAAACAAATACTCAGAACAACGCGTTTAAATACGCATGATTTACAGTGAACGGAGGAAAACGCAATAATAAACGCAACAGTGTCCTTTCTTACCTGCTGCATCCAGTAACTACCATCACGACTGGCTTTTGCTCCTGCAGCACCACGTAGCTAACAAATTTGAAATTGAGTAGCTGTGTAGGGTTCTTCGATTTCACGCCTGTCCTTTATCAAGTCAAGCGAAACAAAATGCGGTTAGCTGGAAGTGTTCTCAAAATGATTTAATTTTCTTCTTGGTTTTTCAACGGATGATGACAACAGCGGCCTTAGCGACACCTACATTTCTAGCTAGCTAACGTGTCTGACACTACCTACTTGTAGTCTATCTCCCTACCGAACTATACCAATACCCCAGCCAGGCAACAGTGTTATTACATCGTAAATAAAGCTAAACAATCGGAACTTGTTTCAACATTGCAATATATGTTAAAAGAAACTCGTTTAAACCGGAAAGACCCCATATGATAACGTTTCCCTTTATTTTCACTTTTTTCATATAACATTTATATAACTATGAATCTTAGCACAATTTCTCATCTCTCCCAGCAGCAGCTCTGAGTCCTTAGCGGTCGGTTGCTATAAACGCTTCTGGTTTCCGGTGGGAAATGGTGTTGACGAGTAGTTTCACCAAGCGCTGATCCTGGATCCGTTGCACATTTTTGAATTAAATATCTAGAATTTGAAGTAAATTAAACGGACTGGTCCTGGATCAGATGCTATTTTACATGTCTGCTCGATTCGCTCTATACTAGGCAGAAAGGAAGTGACTTAACAGTTTCCCCGTACCCTCCCTACCACAAGTTCGATATCCTTAGACTTGTGAATTCGAAGATATTAATCTAAATTCACATCTAAACATCTAAACTTACCCCCTCTCTTTCAATAGATATGCAGTTATTCCCTAAGTCTAACTATTACAAAATTAAGGCAATTAATGCCAGGCCTGAACAGAAACCTTCAGATTGTGTTGTCTTACAGATAGTGTGTGTGTGTTTGAATATAATAGTTGATAGATATTATTTCCAGGGATAGTGTGATAGTTCATGTGATGCTTTCAAGATGTTAAAAAAAGGCAAACATGTATGGCCTGGGAGTGAAGGAACCAGGGGTTGCTGAGAATATTTAATAGTATATAATGTCTGTCTCATTACTCACACTAATCAGATAAGCCTTACTGTTGCAGAACTATGCAACCAGTGCATGTAGGTAGCAGCAGCTAAGCAGTGCAGAAATATGGCCCATATTGTGTGGATCAGAGATAGGATCTTCCGAGTGCCATGTAGTGAGATAACAGAACAACATACTAGATGGCTATATAAATATAACCCAATCTGGTACATTATTAGTTTAATTTCAAAGAGCCAGTCATTCGCTTTGTACATAAATTAATATTCAACCATATAATGTTTTTTTAATGTTGTTTTTTACCCTGTTTCATAACATACAAAAAAAAAAAAAAACAGACAGAATCTAAAAAAGATTCAGTGGGAGACCATGAAAAACATACAATTTAAATATAATACAATAATTGAAATATAACAGGGTTAAAAATCCCAATGCCCCAAATTTACCACCTCACATAAAACACTTTAGAATGGTTGAAAATAGCTTGAATGATTTCTGGGAAGCGGTATGGATTTGTTTACCTAAAGGTCGTACTGATTTCTGGGTGAGTGCACGCATGCTGGGTGGAGATAACCATGGATGCAAACATCCCTCCAGATGGACTATTTCAGGCTGTGCTGCTTATTGAAACCCATAATGGCAAATCATGATCACAGGGCATGTGGTCCACTGTGCTGGCAGCACATGTCAGAACATTTGAGCTTTTTTGGCATATAGTTTCAATTAAATGAACATCTGTCTTACAAATCTTGTGCTTTTCCTTTGCCGCTGGTTCTTCAGATTAGCATTGCTATGTGGTAAATGTGATTGAAGTAGATACAATCTTGCATGTAATCTTTATTTCCAAGAAAGACACTTCTAATTTATGACCCCAGCGTTGCAGGTGGAAGACCCTGGCAAGTAATAATTTTGGATAATTTTCAGTAAACATCCAGTGCTGCAAAATGGTAAGGTGTTAAAAAGTTGTTTTTTTTTTTGTTTTTTTTTTTAAGTTGCTAAAAAAGAGCAGCTGCTACACAATTAAATGATGTAATGTAATGGCTGCTACTTTCAAGTTTAGGGTGCAGCCACAGGGAAAACAGTCTGCTGACTGGAATCATTTCCTGTGCATGATGTCATGGCATAGGGATGAGTGCCTTTGGAGAAACGGTCGATGAACTATGTACTAGTTACTACCCTGAATTCATTTTCCTTTGCCTCTTCACATACCAAACCAGGACACACACAAAATCTGCTTTAACTACTTATTGATAGGCTTTGTAGTAGTGTTAGCTATTTGTTAGCTAAACGTTTTCATAACATATGCCGATATCGTTGGAATTCTGAATGACAGGGATAACAAGGTAATAAGGTATAATCAAAACAAACTGCAAGTTGAGGATAAACAGGCATTGATACTCTGGTTATAATGGAACTACAGATTAAACCTAGCTCTAAGTTGATGTTAATAAATAAGGGAATCTTAGAACCCAGCATTAGAAGTTACTGCTGGTAACAAGAAATTAAAATAATTAAACGGTTTTAAACCACTTCTTTTTATAGATTTAGTGAGAAGGAATTTAATGAACATGATAATAATATTATGAAGTGTTTAGTATGCCTTTACAACTTTTCATTTTCAAACATGTATTTGGAATTCTAGATTCGGGGGTTGATTAAAATCAACCACTGTAAATGTCAGAAAAAGCCAGCTGAGTTCAACAGAAGCTGCATTGATTTATTTAGGGAGTTTCAAAACAAATGATTGAGTAACTTTGCACGAGTCCATTTTGGACAGAATGCAGAGTTCAGTCTTCTAATTCAGTAACGGCATTAGACTATAAACATCAACGCCAAGGAATAAAAATGAATTAAATAAATTCAATCCTCTGTATGATATTTATGAATTGCCTGGCTTGCTGTAATTTTTTTTACATGACTGTGAATATTTTGACGTGTTGTCTGAGTATATCCTACAAATCATGATAAATCATAACACGGATTTAAGACTGTAGTCTTTTTTTCAGATTTTTTTGTAGTCAGATTGGGCCATCTGTTTGGGTCTAAGAAACCTTTGGAATAACCTGATAGCCACTGCCTCATGAGCAAGTATAGTTCTGGGGGAAAAGTGTTCTCTTAGGTACATTGATAACTATTTAACACTTCGCAGGTTTAAATAAGAATTTTGTTTTATAAGCAATTAATTCATTCTGTTCATTCAGTCTGTTTTTAAGTCTTTCTCAGGCCGGGACTGATCTTCCATTTTTCCCTCTTGATTGCCTCACTCAGGCTCATCTCATAAACAGACTTCCTGGTCTTAGTGGCAATGTTATGTGCCTGACGAGCCCGTTGTTCTATGTTGAATTTGTAGCTTTGTGAGCTCCGATCCACAGCGTCTTTAAAACTCAACAGACCGCATAGCAAGGCATGATCTGAGCACTTGTAAATAGGACTTAACAGGCTTTGGTGCACACAGCCAGGAGTCCTTCTTGGCCATGCGGTAATTTGGCTCTGTAAAACTGAGAGCCAGGCTATAATATACCACCACTATCTCAGAGAGAGTTACTGAGGATGTAATGAAGGCCCCAAAATCACCAACATACCGCCTGAGGTAGGGAGCTTCTCATCTGTTTAGTGGACACCAAGTGGTGTCGGGCCACTTACATGACGGAAGAACTGTCTTTAAAATCCTGTAGGGGAGCTAGCAGTTTCTCTCTTTTCCCCACTCCCAGGCCCAGGCAGCACTGCCAAATTTCGGCGACAGCCAGCGCATGGGCTACGCTGACCTCCCCCCTCTGACAACTGAGTTAGGTTGCACAGGGGTCTACTGTCCTGACTGGCAGACTTCTGCTGGCCCTCGCCCTTGCTGCTTTCCACGGAGTGTGTCTGCAGAAATTGCCTTACCCTCCCATCATCTGCCTGTGATTCAGCAGCAGAGTGCCTGCCCTTCAGTTTTGCCCACATGTTGCTATGGCAATATGTAGGATAAATGTGAAGTACGTACCCCAGTCAGAAAAATACATTGCCCCCATTAGGATGGAAAGAAAGAAGGAAGGAAGGGCACCACAAGTTCAGAAAGGAGAATTGTTGGTTAAAAAAACATAATGGTTAGCTGACCATTATAGAGTAAGCAGATTAATTTAGCAAAGAATATTAGTGATTTGTTTTGTTTTTCAGCAAGGACCACTTGGCATGAAACACAACACCCATCACAATGAAAGGTGTGTTCATGTAAATTTATTTAGATGACAACTGAGCTGGATTAAAAAAATATTTTTTTCCAGTTAAGTTTAAGGCGTATAATAGGCCAGGGGTTCCCAAACCTTTCCATGCCAAGGTCCCCCAAATAGCATTAAAAATGTGCTGAGGCTCCCCTGGCGCCCACTGGTGGCCCCCACTTTCAAAACCAATGTAGTAGGCTATGGCTTGCTCTACCAAGAGTAAAGAAATGTATCTGTCTAACCGCTGGAGTTTAGGGGGGCAGTAGCGCACAGTTTTGCTTGTGAATCTGTGTGATTCTAACGAGAGGTGAAGTAAAAGTTACTTCCGCAAATGCGTCATTAACCCGCGCTTTTGGGTACTCGGGTTTGGCGGGATAATTAAGTAAGTCATAGAAAGAATACTTAGAGATTTTAACGATGTAAGTGTCTGCCTTGATTTTCGTTCTTTTTAAGAAACTAGCTTCTAATGTGTTGAAGAATTAACACTATATTTAGTTATTAAATCCTATAAAATGCCACAGAGATATATTTGTGTGCTTAGGTTACTAGTTTAGCAGCAAGACCAGAAAGCCCGGTATAGTTATTTTGTAAATTCCGCTTTTTAAACCCAGACCTTTAACTTGCAAGTATTCTGTCAGAAGGTCTTATTGTAGACGGTCGGCGTCGTATAGAAAATGTTATTTTCTGTCTAAAGGTTGAACTTTTGTTTTAATACTTGTTGCGTTTTGCTTGGTTGGTTAGTCTCTTGGCTTGTTATTCTGTAAACGGACAGCGGCCGTTCCTACAGAAGTTCGATGGGGACGAACGAAATATTTTCTCTACCATGTTGTTTTCTGTAAATGTTTTCATGGTTAACTTCAACTCTTGTTTATAATAGTAGAAATCAACATGGAGTTTAGCCGCAACAGAAGGAAGAAATTTATTGGGAACTCCCAGACAGAACTCTATGGACACTGTCTTCAGTTTTACGGGCAGCCTCCGATTGAAAACATCTCGCTTGCCGAATTTGAAACATTCGCTGTTGAAAGGTTGAAATGTAAGATTTCCCACGTTCTTCTTTACATTTTCTCTTGTTGCATATTAAAATGCTTGTATACACTGGTTGCCTGTTGAGTAGCCGGTACATTTGACTGGATAGATAAAACACGGATTTTCCAAAGTATATCAAGTTCCTTAAAACATAGTTTTAGTTTAATGTTTTGTCACTAAATCTGCAAATATGCTTATTTGATGAAGTGTTTTTTTTTTTTTTACTTTGTAGTACTCAAAACGGTGGAGAACCTTGGTGTGAGTTTTTTGAAGATGTCAGAGCCGTATAAGAAGAAACTGTTCTCTGAGATCTCCAGCCTGAATTTCCCGCATAAAACGGAAGTGGTAAATAAAACAGACAAATGTTTAGAATTTATTACATAGAAATGCATAAATGTGAGCAGTTATAAAGGACTCTGATTTTTAAACTAGAACATTATGTGGAATTCCGTCAGTCTAAATGATCAAATTTACAGTGCGATACATTTGGCTAAATGCATCTTTTGATGTGCTAAAAAACTAGCATTTCATGCTGATGAATGTGTAATGCTTAGACACTTGGACTATGAGAGAAAGGTTTTGATTTGTCATCCATCAGGTTTTAAAATTTTATTATAGGTATTATTATGACAATGACTATTTATGAAACTGGCTTTTCCAGTTTGTCCTTACAAAGATTTATTTTTTCATTTTTAGTAGGTTATATTTGATGTTGCTTTTTGAATTGCTCAGGATGACAAGAAATCTCAGGAGGAGTACGAGAAACGGAGGAAGGACCATATATCCCACTTTATCCTCCGACTTGCCTACTGTCAAACGTAAGTCAGTCTCCACTCGTATAAGAGAACTGGCAGTTTTGCACCTTGACTTGTACTCTGTTGTGTTTCCTAGATCCTTTAAAACATTGCCTATGGGTTTTAATCCAGATCATGTAATTTGCTGATTTTCAGGGAAAGCACAGTGGTAGCATACAATTGGCAGAGCGCCTCCCTGGCTGGGGTGGGTGGGAGGGAATCGGCGGGGATTCACCACCGGCAGTTGGGACATTTGTATCAAAGCTTAGGTATGAGTGGTTGGTCCAGTTAAATCCTGAATTCAGTTTTTATAGTCAATTCTTCAAAAATATTCCCCATTGCTTATATGGGGCAACTATATTAGTTGAAAGTTGCAGGGATGAAGTTATCTGAGAACGATTACAAAGGCCATAAAATCTAAAAAGAGTTACCCTATTATTATTATTTTGGGTTCCATGGGGTTGATTTGAAGCACTGGATTATGGGAAGGTAAGGATTAAAGTCTTCCCGCTTGGCTGTGCGCCCTTGCTGTGAAGCAGATATCGTGGAGACGAGGGCTGACAGTGGTGTTAAGATGAAGATCAGGTGCCGACTTTTACACTTTGTTCTTCCAGAGAAGACCTGAGACGTTGGTTTATCCAGCAGGAAATGGACCTTTTCCGCTACCGATTCACTGATCTGTTTCCAAAGTACAAGAGTGAGTTTCTGCATCGGAATAATCTACAATATGACACGGTGAGTAATTTTTACCATTGGGATTGGTAGAAACGTTATCACTTTCGGCAGAAACGGCTAACCGATTGGTTGAAAAAAGGTAATTGCAGTATATTATTGATTTATCGATCTGTGTAGAATGTTTGCTACATTGGCTGCCTTAGAATACTGGGTAACTGACAAGCTAAAGGTTGAAGTGATAAGTCATTGATCACCAACAGAGGGAACAAATCTATTTACGACTCGCTGTGCTGTAACTAAACCCGACTTTTTTTTTTATGGCAGGATTTTTTTTTTTGGATTGTGACAAGTGACATGATTTTGGGTGCTACAGCTCCTCGTTTTGGAATTTCTTATGTGTAGCTGTGCTGTCAGCAGTGTTATTGGCTGCTGATTGAAGATTGCTTAATTTACTAATTAATTCTGTTGCTACTGTAACAGTTGCGATTTCCAGGGCAATTGCTAGGTGGCAGCAGCAAGCTGTCCTCCCCCCTCAGTTTTCTCCCTACACTGTTGTATACAAAGCTAATGTTTTTTTTTTTTAATGAACTTCTGCTTAGCGCGGTATGAAGTGACATACTGTCATGCGTGTTATACATGCATCGGTTTTCGGTTTTCCGTTTTTGCCATAAATGTTTGCTTAGTAGAAATGTTTATGGGCTGTGTTTTGAAATTTTAAAGCACTGAATTGCATCCATGGCCCAGTTTTTCAAAATCAGCATTGGTGATAACCTGTTGCCTTGTTGGGTATTTTCTCTTCTCTTCTCTTCTTTTTCTTTTTTCTTTTTCTATTATGGCTGGGCAGTTATTGCAAAATGTTTAAAATCCTGTTTACTCATTGAACTTCAGCATGTTTAATCCCCCTCTTTCCTTTTCTTTATTTGATAAGTGTGGTTTTTCCATCGCGTATTGGCCTTGGGCTTTTCCCGCTTTCGATGCATGTGAGAAATGTGAGCGTTTACAGATCAACTTTCCTTGATGTAATGTCAAGTGCTAGAGAAGTAATTTCCCTTGTTAAATGACCATATTAGTCAAGTTCTTCTGGCTGAGTTAAATGCCTCTATTTGTCTCTTGTTTTATGTTTTTGCCCCAAAACTGGAATCTGAATTGGCAGATCGAATCCCCGCCTGTATTAACAGCCTATGGGAGATTTATTTTTGATTACTTTGATTTGTGCTTTGCTCTACCTGCCAAAGCCCTGCGGTGTTTTTCTTGCATGCAGTCAGTAGGGGGTGCTGTAACCCTGCTCTTGTAAATTGCTGGCAGGATGGTTTTGTGGGTATCTTCAGAGCATGTAATGCCGTCAGTGGTTTTCATCTGGAAAAATGTAAGTTTTTTTAGTTGTGACCTTGTAAATTCAGCTTCAGGGGTTTGTTTTTCTAGAGTGAATAAACATAAATTGTTTAACCCTTTGCCTTTTTGAATAATCAAGCTGCACCAGTGGATTGCATGGCCCTTCATTTATTAAAATCATTTTACTGATGTGAATGGTTTCTTAATCCTACTTTGCGTATTTTGCATAGCAATAGGTTAGTTCTAGATAGGTTGGTAAATTAGCGTAGCGTTACATGCACTAAGATAATGCAGTTAATAATTTAGTGACAGGTTTCCCCAATGAGCATGGTGGGAATTTTACTAACTAGATGTATTTGCAAGGTAGCTTCCCTGATTACCTATCAAAAATGCAATTATGGATAGTACATTGGTCTCCCTTTTTCTTATGGTTCTGCCTTGAGTTTCTTGAAGGGCAGCGACATGGTTGCATATTGAAAGCAATATTTTACCATTTTAACCTTTATGAACATAATGTCCAATGGTCCTTAACTGGGTGAGTGTAGATGATGTGGCTAAGCTTATTTTAGACACCTAGCTCTCTACCCAACATAGTAGCAGATTCTATTAGTTGGAGCCAACTAAAATGACAGGGTGGATGACATTGTGAGTTTAGAAGGTTGTAGGACTTTTCTGACTTGAGTCTAGTGAACAAGACCTTAAAATGAATTTCTCAGGGGCCCCCTGGCTGTATGCGCAGCATTGTTTGTTCAGTCTTGATTCTCAACCATGCAATTTCAGACCGTGGCCGTGCTTTCCAATCTCTGTAATGTCTCAGCCCTCACAGCAACCATAGCTGCTGTGCGCCACACAATCCTTGTACATATGAGTGGATTTTGTTTTGAAGTATAGGCCTCTTATTGAAGTTTTAAATAAATTTCCATTGAATCTCAATGGTAACTTGAGCTGTGCTTTAGCTGTATGCATTTGTTTGACAGCGGATGAAAGTTGTGTGAAAAGTGCTTGGCCCTTCATTTCAACTCTCAAGTGCTGTGTCTTTGACAGCGTTTCGGGGCTTTCCTGGGTTCCTGTTAAAGGGGGTCTAAGTCCCTGGGTAATGTCTCTCCCCCAGCTCAGCGCTGAAGAGAAGAAAAGCCTGAGTCGTCAGCTCAGTCATTCAAGTTTCTCCGCCAGCTCTGTCAAGGTGGAGGATCAGGACTTCTACAAGGTACCTTCACCAGCTCTTTAACGACCACATGTGAAATATGTCGACTCTAACTTCATGAGTGGACTTCCTGTCTTTGGCAGCGGAGTATAAGGTGCATCGGTTTTCGGTCTCGTCTTTGGGACAGGTCCCTTTCCAGGACGCCCTGGATTTGGTGCGGCTGAGGAAGGTTTTTCTAAAGGCTGGGTACGCGTTCATCCCTCACCAGGACATCGTCACCATCGTCCTGAATGATTTCCGAACCAGGCTGTCCAAAGCACTTGCGGTAGGTCACTGTTTGGCCGGGTGTTTTGACCGTAAAAGTTGGATGCAATTGCTGATAAATCAGGCTTATGCTGTTCAAAAACGGCATTGTTGATGTCTGCCTGTTATCTTATTTTACTACTCAATTTGCTATAAGTCTCAGTTATTTAGACCAATTTTATTTGTAACATCGAGCAAGTGTGCATTTAAACTATATTGTTATAGGGCAGGGAACAGTTATATTTTTAGTTGCTTTGTGTTTTCAACTATTCATACTCGGTCATTTATTTCCTATTGCCTTTCGTGTTAGTGAAGGTGGGGAGAGTAATCATGATGCAAGAACCTATTCCACCTTAATGTATTAGGCTGCATACGTATGATTACTGATGTATAGTTGTTTCTGTGAAACTCTTGGTTTTATCATGCCAGCTCTGCCTCTGAATGGATGAGCTGGTAGGATCTTGGGAAAGGCTTTTGTGAGCGAACATACTGCTAGTACTGAGCTGTATTAAAGGTAGCAAGGACTGCCATGGTTGGGACAGGATTACCGCTGTGTTTGAAAGACGTCTTACTTCTCCCACACGTGTATGCCCCTCCAACAAGCGATCTCCTGCCTAAGAGGTTTACTGCAAAGCCTTGACATTGCGTTCACAGCTTAAAAGTGTCTTCCTTATTGTCAGATTGATCATATTTTAAGCTGTGTAAATGCCAGGGTAACCAAATATTGCCAGGAGCAGCAGGTTTCCTCAATTTCCCTTTGAGAATATTGACACGTTAATTCAGTCCTTGTCTCAGTTGGAGGGTTGGGTGGGGGCCCGAAGGCACGCTGGCCAGATCAGGTGATTGATCATGCATGATGGAGTTTACCTGTCTGCTGTTTTCAGAAACGGTGATTGCTGTGTACCTGGTTGTATTTTAATGTTGGTGAACTGTAGCTCTCCGTTTAGGTGCATGAGATGTGTTTGATAATGTGTGTGTGTGTGTATATGTATGGGGAGAGATGAGCTGATCTCCTGTGATAGTTAGCAGCAGTGGCAGGTGGGGGTGCGGGGGTGGCTGGCAGTTTTCCGAGATTGCTTTTCCTGGGTTTTCTTGGCCTGCTGACGGGAGTTGGAGGGAGAGATGATGGTTATGAGATCCAGAACGGCGCAGATAATGATGTACTCTTGTGTGGGAGTCAAGAGTCATCTCTCCACTAGCCTAAGATTAGAAAACCTCCACTTTAGCAGGATGTCTCTCGTGTGGGGGGGATTGACTGTTTTAAAAGTACAAAAAAAAATATCAAATTCAGAAGTTAAGATGTGAAGATGCCTTCATTGACAATGACTTTAGTTTAAATACTGCCTAGTAGTTTCTCTTAGGTGATTAATGCATAGTTCACTGTTTGAACAATGTCTTGAATGTATTTTTTTTCTTTCTGTAAAGCTATCATCGGTGGTGGATTTAACATTTTACTTATTCTTGGTTTAATTTGTTTGGGAACCAATGATCGATTATCATAATTACTTAATCATTTGTAATTCCTGTACCGTAAAGTTAAATGCAATAATGAATTGCTTGCTGGAGGCTCTGCAGCTTACAAGATGATCTCATTCTGCTAAAGGTCTTTAGCTTGTTGATTGCTAAGCAGGAGTCTGTTGGGTCCCCCTGTTCTTAATGTTTAGGTATAAATAACTTGTTAAACAAGTCCATTGACAGTATCTGCATTTTGAAATTATGTGGTTGTGATAGTTTCCACGTGCAGCTTGTCCATCGCACAAAGAAAATCCATGCCTTAGGGAAATTAAATTAAGATGTTAGTGTGAGTAGCATGGGTTTATGTGGTTGTAATTTCTATTTCCCATTATTGACTTTAATAGTGAAGTCAATTACAGGAAAAAGCAGTAGGAGCCACACACATTTATGTGCGTGCGTTTATACCAAACGTGTTTATACTAAAGAATGTATATAAAACGTGTTGATAAAGTACAGTAATAGGGTGTGTTAGCTTTTGTAACGCTTTCTTCCAGGAAATAAGCCACAACTGGCTCAGGTTTTGTCAACTAGAGCTCTGGTTTTTGATTTGTTAACTTCAGTAGACATTTCAAAGGGATGGAAATGTATGCAGTAGATCTTCTCAGGAAGATTCTGTTGGTGATTGTAACGATTGGCTTTTTTACAGCAGAAATGTAGGAAAACAAGGAAACATTAGTTGAGGCATGCTCTTGAAAGGTTTAAAAATGATTTGTTCTTGTGATCCAGTTATCATGTGAACCTAAGTGGATTGGGACTTGGTGCCTGTGGCTTTGCCTGCAGAACCTTGACAGCAGACGGAATATGTGCTCTATGGGAAGTTATGGTCCATCTGCTCCTTTTTCTGCTAGGCTTGGAATTTTACTGTAAAAACCGCTGTTCACGATATTGGGTCAGAACACACATTTATCATGTTCAATTTTAAGAATTTTCTACTTAAACATAAAGGGATTTGAGTCCAAACGGTGCTGGCCAGTGAGTAGGCTTCTTTCATGACGTTAAGACCATATTTTACATTTTAGTCATTTACCGGACTTATTCAGAGCTACGTACAAAAGTGCCGTGGTTCAGGGGTTAACATGCAGTAAGATACTGAGTTACCCTGCCCTGTTGATGAGTATCTTCAATGAAGGTATGGAAGATGAAAAGCTTTTCAGTGACATTCCCCTACTTATCTCAAGTTGACATTTTGGCTAGCTAAATGCTAAGAAAAAGTCTCTTTTCTTATCCTCGGTTATCAGGTTGTTGGAGCAGCTATGAAAGTAAGCCAGCAGTTCAGTTTCAGCAGCAAGCCTCAATATTTATTGCACCTGATGTTATGGCATTTTGTATGTGTAAATTACTTGTATGTGTTAATGATAATACTGGAAATTTCTGAAATTACTTGCTGCCAGGGAAGGGAATATTACTTTGTGACATTTTGTCTAACGTTGTTGGTTGGAACGTGCTACTCACTCTGCAAATCAGCTGGTTGGGCTCAGTCTGGGATAGGGGCCGACTCCAGCTGGTTGGGCTCAGTCTGGGATAGGGGCCGACTCCAGCTGGTTGGGCTCAGCCTGGGATAGGGGCCGACTCCAGCTGGTTGGGCTCAGCCTGGGATAGGGGCCGACTCCAGCTGGTTGGGCTCAGTCTGGGATCGGAATTCCTTTACAATGCAGCAGTACCTGGTCAACCGCAACTGTGTGTCCGTGAATAAAGGCTCATCATTTCACCAGCTATCTTAGGAACTCCAGCCTCTGTGTGCATGCATTATTCAGGTTTAGGCTGTGCAGAGCCCCGTCATAGCCCTAAGTGGAGCGATGCCAAAGCGGTGAAAGCTGTCGGAGCTGAGTGCAGGAGCGTTGATTTAAAAAGGGGGGTGTGGTGGGAGTGTCAGAGCACAGGTACTGTCGCTTTGGGTGTGTATCTCAATGTCGAGCTGCTTGTTTGCTTATTTCAGTAGTCTACGTCTTGCACAATCTCCGCTTCTCCTTTGGGTGCGCGCTCTCCAAACCATTTCCCTTTTCTCCACCACTTTAAATCAACAACGTAGGCTGTTAGGCTGACTGTAGTCTGCCTGCAGCCGAGTCCCGAGTGGCCCGTTCACAAGGCTTTGTTTCGCTCAAATAGCTGCTGTGTAAGGTCATGACATAGCAGGGCCTCTGTTGGATCAGGTAGGGTCTCTTTGCGGAAGTGGGGGGGGAGGTAAACGACACAAATCCGCCATCTCTGCCGTCCGTCGCTGGTGTCAACTCCCATTGTTTCCTTGGTTTCGGTCCCACTTGATTGATTGGGCGTTCTATTGGGGTGAAGTGGGGGTGTGTGTGGTTCTTTAGCCCTCTCCTTCCTTTTGCGTGTCAGTGTTTGCTTGCTCTGCTTCCTCTCCCTGTTTGAGGTCAGGGAAGGTGGGCTTGATAAACTGTGTTTGTGCCCTCGAGGCAGACAGGACTAGGGTTGGGTGATAAGCCGCTGTGAAAGTGTATACAGGATCACCTTGTGCCGTATTGCGAATATCGTGGTGATCACATCTTCTATTCTTTATTTTCAACCGAAGGAAGCAATCTGTTTTTATGAAGAAAGATGTACTACTGGGATAAAGACACTCTTGGTATGTTTGAGTAATAAATAAAAAAATTCACCGCATCTGTGTGTTCTGACTATCACTAGTTCCAGACAAATGTGTCTCTGGGAAAGAAAGTTAGTTTCATTAAGTTGGCTACATGGCTATGTCTTAGTGTTCAAAACACAATGTGCAAAAAGTTTACTGGAACTATGTTACTACAGTGGCGTAATCATATTCGTATCAATTTGAGCAATATAAATTCTGGTTTTTGGGAAAATGTAATGATGTAAAGAATGCTTCCTTCAGTTTGGGATTTTAGCTCCACAAGCTGATGGTTACTCGTGGATTTGGCTAGTTTGCGGTGTTCACACTGCTGCCTGCCAGTTTCTAGTGTAGCTAGCTACCTTTAGGAAACTAAAAGTAAAACTGTAGTTGGTAAAATCAATGAAGCAAGCGAATGCCAGGACTCGTCTATAGTTTGCTTTTTTTCTTTGGGATCTATAAACCATCACAGCGTGAAATTTTCCTTGGTAACCGAGAACGTCATGCCGTTTTGTGGCTCGTATGAAGAAGTGTCGAAGTGGGTGCTGGAATGGCCTCAGCCGTTACTGTGGCTCTCGAATCATGATCGGCGAGCCTTGCCGGCAGCAGCGTGTTTTTGTGTTGGGAAATGTGCCCTCCTCTAATCTATGGCGGTGCTGAGAAATCCCTGCTTTGTCATTCGTCGGCGCTAGGTGAGCCCGACGTTGCTATTTAAATAAGCCCAAATGAATGTGCAGAATGAGGAAGGGGTGAGGGTCGGCAGGAGCGGCTGTCGGTGAAAGGCTCTCATCCTGTTTCTCATTCCGTTGACACATCTGAAACGAGATTTGTATCCATTCCATCGCGTTACGCCCTGAAAACATCAGCAAGATTCCGGTTGCTAGGAGACGGCTGAATACCGAAATGGCTTTTTAAACTTGTAAATTCAGTTCCTTGACAGTTCCACTTTCGTAGTGCAAAAATTTATTCAGCGACAACAAAGAAAGATGCATCACCTTTGTAGTCCCAATGTAAATTTTTATTTTTTGCTCGGCTGGACCCGGGGAATACTAGCGGCCTGTTATGGCATGATTAAAAAACAAGTCGAGGAATTCTTAACGGAGCCCGGCTGGATATCCAACAGCAGCTTTTTATTCTGGGTTACTTCTGCCCCTCTGAATTTTCCCATGATGCTTTGAAATAAGACCGGCATTAAGGAATTGTGCTTTAATATCAATCAACTGACAGAGTTCCATCGGGGAGCCATGGTTTTAAGCTGGAGATACGGAGCGTAAACAACCCAAAATGTGGCTCATTTGGCAAGCGGAACAGCAGAACATGAAACATTCTGCGACACTAATGCTCTTATTCGGGCGCACAATCTGTTTAGCCTTCCTGGGGATGTCCTTTAACAGAATACGGGTAACGCCGATCAGGAAACCCTTCTGTATAGGTTTTGTCTAGTGGCTGTTAACTTTCTGCAGGATACTAAATAATTCCTCAGTAGAACTGATGATTAGAAACTTTAAGGCTGGATGGTCATAAAGTTAAATTTTCTAAATTCATAATTTCTTCATTTCATCGACTCGCCTGTCTTAATTGTTCTAAAAATGTTAATTGAGTTTACCTGTGTAACTAACTCTTATTTAGTGTAAGAGTAAGTATATGTTAAAGTTTATATAAACGGAGCTTTCTGTAGTCACAACCCCTGGCAGCTTTCGAAGCTTTGGTTAATGATGTAAATACAGGTGTCTCTTGGCCCTCTCCCCGGTACGGTACGGTCGGGCTCAGTGACGGTTTCTGCTAACAGGTGTCAGAAGATGCCTGCGGCGATGGTCCGACTCCACCGCTTGCCAAAGGAGCCCGGGCTCCGCTGGGAACGGGTGCAGTTTGTGGAGTGATTTAAGGTTCCGCTGTCATTGGCAGGCAGAAGCTGCAGTTTCCCACAGAACAAAGTGTCGCTTAAGACTCGTTCAGTTGCCATGTGCTGGGGACTTTTTCCAGGCTAGCCCTGGTTTCCCTTCCCTAACACATCATCCCAAGTTCAGCGGCTTGTCCGTTATTTAGAATGGATGTGTATATTCTCGTCTGTTGTATGAATGCCAGGAAAACAATGAACTGGAATTTCTGACCCTCACTTTGGATGTGAAGCAAGTTTAGTTTCCTAAAAAACGGAATTCTTCTATTGTTCAGGATTACAGAACAGTTGACTTGCGACTGATTTTTATTACTTGACCAGCTTCAGATGTGTTCATTGTGGACAGCCGAGCTGGTGGTGGAATGTTTTTTTTGTTTTGTTTTTTTAAAAATCCCCATCAGAAATAAAATTGATCTCATCTGTTACTAAATGCTTGCTTCCTGAAGTGTGAAAACATTGGCGGTCAGGACTATGGGTTACAGTGCATTGAAGATCTGTGACAGGCGTCTGGCGCCTTGGCTCAGCCCGACCCCGGCGAATGGAGATGCACTGCGCCTATACGCTCAGGACATCACTCCTCACAGCACCGGGGCCTCGCTCGCAAATCAGGTCCGCGCCGAGACGGTTATGAAGCTCCGAATAGTTTTCATACATCTACCTTCAAATCAATTGCCCCCTTTTTCTCCACACCCCATGTGACAGATGGAAATCATGTCGAGAACTGTCAGCGGGAAACCTACACATTGTCACCTTCGCTTAAAAAGGCTAACTGCCTCTGCAAATGCTGATGAAAACAACTCTTGACTGGATTGGTTTTATTCACGTGCACAAATGTGTTTTCTGACAACATGCAGATCCCTTTGTTTGGGGAGGATTAACAGAATGTTGTCTCAGAGGGATTTACTTCAGCTCTTCAACCTGGGCAAATCTGCCAATTTTGTATTGTGAAGAATGCCTAATTCTTGTAATCATTTCAGCGTTTTTAAATGTTATGAACTGGAAACTGTTGGTCTTTGTTTAAGTGTTAGTATTCTGAACTCTATGAATCCGACAGTTGTACAAAGTAACTCATAATATAAATATACGGGACGGTAACTTTAAAAATATGGATGGAATATTTAATCGGTTCATGTAGGAAATGTGACATTTTTAATATCGGCTGTAAGTTTGCCCTTGCTGCACTGTCCTCTTCTGTGTGCGTGGTCACATGTAGCATTCGAGTGTGTCCAGCGAGCCCCGTTACCAAGACGTGGATGCTGCCTTGCGTTCCTTGGTTTTGGCTGTTCTGTTTGGAACCTGCCATTCAGAGTATCCCGTAACCGCCTAATTTGATTTTTACGCTCCCCTTACCTGGGTTTCCTCCCTAGTTTCTCTGGTTATGAGCAATTTATCTTTAAAGTCCATTTGAAGTTTGTGCCTGGCGGTGAGCGACGGCCTCGCCAGAATCCATTGGCATTTACTCCCGTCTCGTTCGACCGTTTGGTTAGGGCACCGAGCAAAATGCTTTTCTGTGATATCAAATGCCCTTCTGCGCTGTAGCACAGCGTGAAGAATTTCAATGAATCTTTTTTTTTTAAATTTAACTCCAAAAAAAAAAAGTGAATGTTGAACGGCGCTCTGAGAATGACACCCACACTCTTTGTCTAATATGCCCTTAAGTCCTGTTAATTTTGCGATAAGGGCTTTCCTTGAGGTGGAGGCACTTAATTTTCGCGAATTGATTTCTTTACCCCCTGACGGGTTTGCTGGCTCAATTGAATCTCTGGCCGGCCAGCCGCCCGTCTCCCATTGTTTGCGCGTGGGAGCGCACCGTGTTTCCTGACTCGGATATTGGTCCCGCGCGGCAGTGAATTCAACCCTTCGGCACCACGCAAGGACGGGGGGTGGGGGGCATGAGCGAGTCTGAGGCTGTCCATCCGTTTTCCATCTTCTGTGGTTAATGCTGTGGCATTATCAACACTTTTCATTAACTGCTCTGCACTAAATGTAAGTGTTGTTACTGCTCCATTAGCGAGTTGCCGCGGACGACAGGTCTGCAGAGCAAATATTAAATCTTGCGAAATGTCAATATTACTAAGCCCTCAGCTGACACAACATAATTAAGATGAACTCTATAATGGATTAAAGGGCTTTCCTTGTCCTTCCTGAATGTATTTGAGTAGAGAATTTCACAGGAACCTATGATTGTGATTCCCATATGACAGGCTGGCTGGAATGGATCAGATTCTAGGGGCTAATACGGAGCAGGGGAAAATGACATTCTCCATTCAAAGTCAACGGCATTTCTAAGCCTTTGCTTGAAGGGCAATATGTGAGGTTTGGGTTTACGTGCGTGCTTGCATTTTGAAAATGGGAGGGGTGTGATACTTGTCTTTTTATTCACAACATGTTTAAGACCTCTTTTATCTTACAAGTCAATGATGTGTTTTGGAGTTTCAGACGGTTAAAACCGTTGTTTTGTCAAAAGGAAGAAACCAGTGCTGTAAGAGCTATGAATTATACATACAAAAGAGAAGATAAAAGTGACCCTGTCAGCCCTCTAAAATATATATGTATGCGCACACCACACACACGGACACACTAAAGGTAGTCTATCCACCTGCGCTTGTTACTGATAAAACGGATAGTTTGTCCACTTGTCTGAGCACAAAGGCTTGTGTGAGCCACATTCTAAAGAGCCTTTATCTTTGGAGAAGGTCATTACCATCACTCATTTGGAGGATTGGTCTGACTATCTTCGAAAGTTGGTTAACCAAGAAAAATAAAAGATAATGTATAGCTTAGTATAGACTTACTGCAGTAGGAAATAAGGCGGGTGAGTGTCTACCTAACGGCGGTATTACTCATTTTGAAACAATTGCATGACATCTTTAGAAGATGACCAGTATACTGATATTGAGGTGCAATAACACTAGTTAAAAGTGAACCAAACGAAAGGTAGTATTTGCTGAAGATTGTGGAATCATGGAAATGTGTAAATGCTTCAGTAAATCCCATTCTTTATGTTGCCAGCAATCTGTTATTCATGCCTTATTGTCTCATTTTTGTACCTTTAGCTAAGGAACTGCTTGTACTTTTCAGATTCAAGTGTATGTGTTTTTCAGATTCTAACACTAAGTTGGCGCATGTGTTCACTTTCAATGTGTATAATTTACACGTTTAAAGAGATAATCCGGTTAAGTAGGGTGCCCCCCTACCCCCCTTCGGGGGGGGGGGTTTAAGTAATGCACATTCTTTAAAAGAATGACTTCTCGCCCATTTCCATCAGATCTGAGTCATCAAAACGTATTTTAAGATGGCAGAGATAAAGGGACCGGAGAATGATTTATCTCAATTTCAGTCCAGTGTAGGGTAAAAGCAGTCTCTGTAAAGAGGCTTTTTAAACCCCTTCTCTAGTGAAGGCTGAATCAGCCGTTTTCTTTGCGATAGCGACTTTTTGAATGAAGAAACAAACCTGTATTCATCTTTAACAGAAGAGCATAGTCTAGTGCGTTTTCCCTGGGAGGTGGAAATGAGATCGTTTTAAAAGTAAAAGTACAGATAAAATGATTTAGCTCTAGTTCTGTGAATGCCTCATTGCTGATGAAATGGGGACAGGCATACTTGTAGAGCAAGGTTACTCCCATCACTTATGGATGAATGCAGAGGTGCATCATACCAGCCTGGAGGCCATACACACCAGCACTAGGGTTATTAAAGAAATAATGGACTGACTTGTGACGTTACTGGTATATGTCAAGGCTCTGGGAGATTTCCTGTCTCCTCCCAATTTGGCCAACACGCCTGTCCTCTGAGAACAAAGCTGCGGCTGCCGTAGGCCCGTACGCTCCAGCGCTGACAGGGAGTCGCAGTGGAAGCCCCACACCAGGAGACTCCATGAAAGCGCTTCACATTAAACCAGTCTAAACTGGTTTTCATGTGCGACGCGCTTTCATCTGCTAATTCGCGGCCACTCAATAGCGTAATTTAGCACGATGGCGGTCCCAGAAAACGGAGGGGGCGTGTGAGCTCTCGCCGGTGCAGAAGGACGTTGACAAATTTGAGGGGAGGCGGGGGTATTTATTTTTATTTTTGAGTGGTCTGGGTCGGGTGCAGATTCCATTATGTTGGCACAAGCGTTATTTCATGCTTTGAAAGCCAGTGCTCTGGTTAATGGCTTCTGTTCTGGTCTCTTCTTTGGCAGTCCCCTCTCCTCTCTCCAGGTCGCTCTGGCACCTGCGTCTCTCGCCCGAGCCAAAGGCAATCACAAAGCTGCACAGGTCATCATGACGGGAGGGCCACTGTAGTGAAAAAAACAAAACGCCGCTGCACACTAATGATATTATACTGTTAATTTCCAACCAAGAGACATCTGTTCCTACCATTACCTCAGTGATTGACCCTTGGCGGCTACATTTTCAGGATGCAAAGTAAATGACAGTAAATCTGTGGGCTATGTTACATCTCTTTTGCTGTGGGAGCCGCTTTTGTGAACTCCGTTCTAAAAGATAGGGTTTTATGTTTAAAAAATCAATTGCCAGAGGTGCTTCCATTTTATTTTACATTTTTTTGTTTTGAATCGGCAGTTGTGCTAATGCTTCTCGGCACGTCGCTACTAATCCTGCCACAGCCCACGGAGAGGGTGAGGAAGTACTATTGGTTTCCTCCGATCTTAGTCGCCTTCAAGCAGTCAAATAAATATTCTCTTAACGTCTGCTGGCTACACTGCCCGCGTGAGAAACCCAGCGCCCGATTGGATGAGGCACGTCCCTTTTGACAGGAGCCTGTAGGAGACGCTCGTTAGCGACAAGCCATGAGAAACCCTGCGCCCGATTGGATGAGAGGCACGTCCCTTTTTTACAGGAGCCTGTAGGAGACGCTCGTTAGCGACAAGCCATGAGAAACCCTGCGCCCGATTGGATGAGGCACGTCCCTTTTGACAGGAGCCTGTAGGAGACGCTCGTTAGCGACAAGCCATGAGAAACCCTGCCGATTTACCCACTCCAGCCTTTGTGCCCCCGTTGCGTTCTCCCGGGCTCCATCACGGTGATCAATTATTGAGCTAATGGATGTAGCTTTTACCATTTAGTGGGAGTTCTGAGCAAGGCCATTTAAGACACTGGAGGCAAAGCAATACCTGGGTACCATAAGAAATTGTCAGATAGAATTGTTAATAATGCCGATTTTAACATTGTTTGCTGGATTGGTTACTGATCCCGGGAAGTCAAGAGAAATCTGTTACAGTACAGTGACGGTCTTCACATATGTCTTCTTTGTAACTTAGTGAGGAAAAAAGTCAGTGTAAGCCTTTTTCCCCCATCCCTCTTTTCTGCAGTATGCACTATACATTTGCTTTTGAATCGATAGCAGCAGCCTCACTATTCTGTAAAGCAGCTAAATGTAATATCGGCACTGCAGATTTTTCCCATGTTTAGTTGACTATGCCCATAGGTTGACTTTGGGAGAAGCCTGTTTGACGGTTTGGCTGAGCCAGTTTTAAGCCTTCGACCACCTTTCCAAGCCGGGGGTGCCGGATCAAATCCTGCGTTAACTCCTTGATGTTTTGAAGCAGTCACGCATATATTTAAGGGTTTTTAAGTGTGCTCCTTAAGCGCTGGCCAAAAATTGTTGCTGTGGAGTTCAGGGAGTGAACAGCCTCACTGACATGTTTCTGAATATGAAGTATCCTGTACGTCCACAACGTACACTTCTCTCAGTCCCGCTAACTTGACCAAACAAACTTCATTTGTCCATTGCGTTTTAGCTATGCTGGTAGATGTGGATTCAGAAAAAAAAAGCTTAAATAGTTTTGGCTCCCAGGAACCCCTGAACTGCCTTAGTTTTATCTTCGACTGGCTATGTCAGAATCTACGGAACACTCTGGTTTCCACTTGTCCCCTTCACCACAAGTTAAAAAAAAAAAATAAAACCTTCGAGTTTTAACTGTTGAATCCATCAATTGAGTGGAATGCACAATTTAGTCTGTGACCCTCATTTTCATGTGATATTTCTAACTGACAAATTCTTTTTTTTAAAATGCACTATAACAAATAAAATTTAAATTTAAACAGGCAGAATTTCATTCTGGGCTTGGTAGGTGCCAACCATTAAGTTTCCAGCTGGGTAAATGGTTTTGTGCCTGAAGTCTGCCATGAAGCTGAAAGCCCGTTCCAAGCATGCCACATATTATGCATGAACTATGTTTTTTATTTTTTATTTTTAAAAGCATCAGCGAGGTCACGCCAGTGTTCCCAGCCCAAAACGTCTGTCACTCTAACCTTGGAAAATGAGTACCAAATGTGTTTGTGTTGAAAGCGCTGAAGGAGCTTGCATCTGTCTGCGCAGAGGGGTTTCTGAACAGACTCGGGTTGAAGTATCACTGAAGGCGCGGCTTGTTTCATCTTAAAGCGCAGCAGAGAGGGAACCCTGGCATCAATGGGGCCGCACGTTGTCGACAATGCGGTAATGCCGCTTGATTTCAGCGCTTGTCTTGGAATTCTCCGAGAAGCGCAGCCCCGAATCTCTGAAGTCGGGCTTTTCGTCTGCGTTTGGCTGTACAACTAAATTTTTAGGCACCCAAAATGACGGCATGAGGTTTTTTTGTTTCATTTTTAATTTAAAGCTCGTCTCCCTTTTTTCCCCCAGCACGCTATTCCACCTGGGTTACTCGCGGTTTTCTCTACCCCAGCTTTTTACCTGCTTTGCTGAGCGCAGGTTCTGCATGTTGGAAACCTGAATGAGCCCCTTTCATATCGAGAACCTACTTTAAATGTAACGCAGAAAGGCTTTACGAAAGTTTTACTTCGGTTGCTTTCACTGGGCTGAATCATTTTACTCCCAAGTAATGCTGTGTAGCAATCGTCACTTCTGAAAGTAACTTCTTTCCAAGTTTATCGCTGGAATTCATTGACCGCTTTGATGAAAACCAGTATGCTTAAAAAATCTGGGAATTTAAATATATTTGGCAGACGCTAGCCTCCCTCCCCTTTTCAACGTGTTATAAAAAAAAATACGTGAACATGTTAAGTTTCGTTTGGTGTGGAATGGTCGTTAGTTGGCCGACTCTTCATTTGAGATTGCCTTCTTGCAGTATTGTTCCGAGTGTCAAACCTAGCGCCACTTTAGTTTCTTAATAGTACTCGTTCCTGATACTGTGAGATATAGAATCTCATCTATCAGCTTACATTTCAGCCTAACTCTTACTACATAACTCAGCCTCTCTCCTCTGCCAGGATTTAGTCATCACGTACTGGTAACCGATCCATCTGAGTAATGGTGCAGCATCAGAAAAGTGCCATGCTTTATCCTCCTCCATGTTTTTTCCCCCCCCATGCATTATTCATGTGTACGTATCACGTGACTTATGGTCCCGGACGAGGTCGGCTGCTCTGCGCCTCTTCAGGATGATGGACCGGAACAAGAGAGCAGGGTTGTCTCGGAGACCGTTTGATTAATTAGCATGGGGCATGTGCTCGCTCCCCCCCCCCCAGTCAGTACAAGCAAAATCAAGGAGCGCAAATGTCCTGCGCTAAAATAATAGCGACGCCAGCTGAGTTAAAAATAATGCTTTTCTCATACCCTACTGAAGTATCTCAAACTTTTCTCTCTTCCCTCGCTTCTGCTCTCCCACACAAGCTTCTTTATTGACCTATTTAAAATGATTTAATTTTGGCCGTATCTTCTGCCTTCTCCTGAGCTGCGCGTGCAAACCTTCCGTCCAAGCTGAATGTAGTACGCGGTTAGCTTATCAGGGGGGCCCCCCATAGAGACCTGAGCGAGGATTAAGTCCGAGTTTGCTTTGCACCGGTTGGAAGCATTTGAAATGACTACTTCCTGATGGCCTGGTCATCCGGTGTAATGACCAGCAGTGTTTTCAGGCAATGTGCAACTCTGTGCCCATCAGCGTAGTGCAAACTACCGTTCTCCATCTCCTCATTCTTCGACCGTGCTTAGTGTCCTGTTGTGGTGTTGTAGTGGTCAGGGCGGAGGGACAGGCGGGTCTTAGATGAAGACTCGGCATCCCTGCCGCCTCCGCTAGTTACTCAGCCGTGGTGTGTATGGGTGACCTGTATTACCATACACGCATTGCAATAATGATGTTGGCATTTGCATCATATGAACTAAGCTGCTGGTATATTTTAATTGGGCTAGCCTTTCCCTTCTCAAATGGAATACAAAGCTTGCTAAAGAAATGTAGATGAGCATAAAGAGGTGACAACGTAATAACTCAAGTTTCTGTAAGCTTTTCAATGTTCCATTTCCATGCAAATCATTACAGCGAGAATCACATCAGGGTTAATGGAAATCGAATTTGGGGGCACTGCTCCAGACAAATACAGTATTATAACATGAGTGTAATAGCTTGGTTTGTCGTCAGTTATTAAACACTTAACACAGAGTAAGCAGTTGATGCACAAACATGGTGGCTTGCGGGACCCAGAGGTGGTTATTTAGTTTAAAGCTGTCCCGCTACCGAGGAAGAACCCCACTGTCATTTTAGAGCGAAAAGAGGATTTATTGTTGCCAAGATTTCTCAGCAGATTGCTTTGCTTTACACCAGACCTATTGGTGTCCTGGAATATTTATTAATGCTGTTTAGCCTAGTAATTCTCAGTTCTTTTGAATCAGTTCAGTAAGATTTGGTTCTTTCAGTCAGTTTAGTCAGAAGATTCCGTTCTTTAGAATCAGTTCAGTAAGAAGATTCGGTTCTTGACTCCTGATTTGTTTCTGGATATGGTTGGCTAAATTCCACAAAGCAGCCTATCTTTGTCATGCAGCTGAGATTTGCTAATGTCAGAGACCCCGATAATACATTTAATCTAAATATTCATGTTTTACCTAAATGGTTAGTTATTTTTTGGCAGTATTACTCATTTTTGGCGATTACAAATTTATTTAAACAAATAAATGAGAAACTGCTGTAAATCAGAGTTGGGTAATGAAGCAAGCATATTTAGAATTGGAACACATGATTGAATGAATACTAATGCTTTGAAACATCAGGAAGAAATACTATTTAAAAGTAAATGATGGAATATTTAAACTTAATTTGATTCTCGAAATATAATATGAAGAAATTCTTAACCTGTGCTGTCTACCCATATATACTGATACTGTTTAAAAACACTATTTCCCAATTTAACCTTTAAAAGTCCATATGGGTTAAATAAACTGTTCAGTAGTCAATACCATACGCATCTCTCCCTGCTCTCTTTACGTGGCCAAAGATGGACCGGTCTGGATTTGTTCACAAGGATGAAGAATGGTTTGAAAATGTGCACAGCTGCTTCTTGCGAGCTGGCAATGTGTCGCCAGGGAGACGCGTTCTCACAGTAACGCCGATGGCCTGTAATAGCCACCTCCTCCCCCAACATGCTAGCCACATCCAAACAAGCGTGCTCTCCCAACCCGAGTGCAGGCTGAAGCCGTCCGTATCAATATCTCAGGGTTCTAATTATTTGTGATTCCCTGGTGCTGAAGAAAGGACCTGATAAAATATTAAAGGCCTAATCTCCTCCCCAGCTGAAGTGCTGCGTAAATGTCCCTGTCACCAGTTGTTTCAGCGAGAGGGGCTAGCGAGGGGCTAGCGTGTGGAATATCTCTTATGGCCTGTCATTATTTATCCCTTCTTAAACACAAATTGCTTATTGAACTCTGCCTCCCCCCACACCCCGTTTCAGCTCTACATTACCGGGATAAGTTTTAATCTTCTCGTTGCTAATGCTAGGTACAAATGTTTTTTTTTTTTTTGTTTTTTATTTATTTTTTTAATCCAATTTTCCGTCGGTATGGTTTGCCGTTTAATTTCACCGCAGAAATGGAAAAACCAGACCGGTGAGAAGGGGAGTAAAATGCACATTTAAAGAGCATTCTGGGTAAAGGAGTAGTAATTGAAACTGTCTGTTTTATGGAGCAAGCAAAGTAGAGGAACGTATACAGCCTATCACTGTACCTAGCTGCTTTTATAAAAAGATTATCTGCATGGCAATGAATTGAAAGCGGTGCACTTGGCCCCAACAGGTATACTATAATATTAAACCTCTAATTGGTATCCAAGCTTAGAAACTGTACCCCCGCATGAATGATATTACAGAGCGCAAGCCTATTACCCTGCCTCAAAAAAAATTTGGCATATTTTTTGTGTCAAAGGAAATTAATTCTAAATAATGTTCCATGTTGAGTTCCTGGAGGTGGTGTTGTGTATTGGGAGTGGTGCAGGTGGCACAGTAGCTATGGAGGTGGTTTTGTAGCCTGAAGGTGGCAGGTTGAGATCAGAGTTTGATGATTGCTTCAGTAGTTATTCAGCTATTTGCGTGGATGACTTGTAACATCCAGGTGAAGAAGCTTCCGTCTTTTTTAACGTGTTGTATTTGGTTGTTGGATTGCCACCTCCTGCATCTCGATCCCGCCACTCTGCTGACATTTCTCCTGCCGCGTCTGCTCCAAGTCTTCATTTATGTCTGAACAGAATTCCGACGTTTACAGTAAATAAACCGAGCAACAGATATTGTTACCTGATAAAAATGGTTTAGTTTTTTTAATTAAATGTGTTTTTTTTTTTTGAACAATGGCTAGCTGTTTTCTGTGAAGTCTGAGGACTGCTAAGTATTTTTGAAGTCTGAGCACAGAAGATTTGTCATGTCTTGGTAACACGATTTCGTGTTCAAAATGATTTACCCAAAGCAATTATTGCTTTTCATTATCTGTGAGACATGCCAAAAAACACCAGCCCGGTCTGTACTTTTTTTCTTTTGACGTCACTTTGTCTTAAAGTAATTCTTTATTGAAACAAAATCTATAAAGTCTGATTTTAATAGTTTTTCAGTGCATCTTTCATCTGAAAATGTTGATTTACAAACCCTAAATAGGCCTTCAGAGTTGTTAAACAGGGATGTATGTATCAATGTCTTTCCGGAAACAATAACGCTGGGGCCCAAAGGCTTGATTTATGCCCGACTGAAGTACTTTGAAAGGTTTCTCTCCAGAACAAGGATTTACTGGGCAAAGGTCATTAAAAATGGCAGAATCCATTCATTATCTTTGACTTCCTCCATGGCCCTCGACCCATACCTGGGTGAATCTAATGTCACCCTTATCGTGCAAGCCATTTATCTTTCGCTTTGTCAAACTGGGGGTTGTGGGTTCCAGTATGGCAGAGAAACTAGATGAGTAATATGTGTTGTTTTAACATACCGTTCACTTTGGAAGTCTTTGTTAGCATTACAATACACATTGTAAGGTTCCTCTGACGAATGAAATGCCTTGTGGGAAAGTGTGGGAAGTGTTTTGCAATAAAGATGTTTGTATTCAGTGGCCTGAAAGCGTTCATACTTAGTAAATTGATACTATGATTATTTTGTTGGTGATTGTTGTGTATGGAAATGCGATAATACATGTTAATAATAAATACTAATAAAATAACTACTGCGCATAGACCAACTTATTTAAAATAAATTAATAATGGCATTTTTATTAAATCAAATGTACTTATTGAAGATAATTCTGCAGTCATTTTGTAAGTCTGTATGTCAGGGGACACTTCCAAAAAGAAAAAAATCTTTAAAAGCCAATTCTCTAGGGTATGAAGAGTGGGGCTCAAAAGCAGACATCTGTTAGAATGGCCGACTGAAGGCAGAACTGACTGATTTTGGTGAATTATGTAAATCTGGAGTAGTTAGTTACTAGCCGAAAAGATAAAGAAAGCTAATGTTGCCATTTAGAAAAGTGCAGGTGCGAAAAGGTCAAGGGCAGTATCTGGTGATCTCCAAGACATTCTACCTTTGAGAAAGTGTTTGGATAACACAGGAAACCTAATCATTTAAACGCCTTTAATTGCTTACCACCTTCCAGAGACCCTTCTGTCCGCTAAACGGGTAGACGGCTAGTTGCCTTGGCAGATGCCCCTGTTATGTTGACTGATTAAGGGCACATGAATTAAGCAGGGGAACGTCAACATTACTTTGGTTCTTCTCATGGAACTTGATTTCAGATTTTAAGTTTTATTATTCTTTCACACAGACCGTCAAAACATGCATAAATTATTCTTCAAGCTACAGAGTAACCCTGCGACGAGTGGTCTCAACTATTATGTAAAACACTGCAAATTCTCACAGCCCTCCTTCCTCCTTTCATGATTAAGAATTACTTTGGAAACCCTCCTGCTGGAAGGGGGCACTGGGGTTTGTTCAATTAATGGGTTGCAAAAGAAAAGGGAGGGAGGGGGAGCTGAAATTAAGACTCTTCCTGGTAAGCTGCTGTAAAGGATGTATGCTGTATTGTCTTGGAGAAAAGGAATGTTTCCCTGTACTCCAGCGAGTTCAGTTCCTGTGAGGCAGGTAAGCTAAGTGGCTCGCTAACTGTGTGAATGGCAGTGCGTAGCAGCACAATTACAAATCAAGTCCTCCTATGAATTTGACAGTAGGCCTCCTTATTGGATACCCAATTAATCGGCTATATGATGTCATTAACAATGGCTACAACACTTTGTAACAAGAATGATCTAATACATTTTAAGAAAACACAAATATGATTTGCCATAGACCGGGATTGTGCAAACCCTACATTTTCATGGCCAGTATATATATATATATATTTTTTTTTTTTGCGTTAGGTTTTAGATTTTAATGCTAAGGGAACAAACCAAATACACTGAATTCCGAAGCATTGAAACCCAAAGTTGAAAAATAGCTTTTTGCAACTTTGCCCCAAGTTGTTTTTTTTTCTTTTTTCCTTCTTGCGGTCAGAATGGTTGTTGTCTTTCAAACATTTTCACATCAAAGTGTCAGAAGAAACATTCAGACAGCCTCTAGACATGTTCTTTTGGAATATAGGAACTTTGAGACCATTTTAAGAGTATCAGAGTAAAGGAATTATTCTTTATCGTAAAATATGTCATAAAAAAATGTAATGAGCTGATGGAATTTTAAAATATTCGGCATAACTGTACACTGGGCACTTTTTTTCTTTAATATAGAAAGTTTTCCCCAAATGAAAGTACACACAGCACTGGGATTTTCTGGGGAGCGTTTTGTTGACTAGTTTAATATTTGTTACGCTAGTATAAATGGATGCCTTTTAAGGTAATCTGTTGTGGTTCTATGGCACCGATTAACCTTGTACACATGATTTATAGATTGCACAACAGTGTGAACCCCCTGACAAGGGAAAGTAATTGGTTTAATTTCCGAAAGTGCATTTCTGGTTTAACGTACCCTAGCTCTCATGTCCTGCAAGTAGGGGAAATTATAGATGCGAATCCCTTAAAGGTTGAATAAGCCGTCATGTGGAACCGAGTAGCTTACTCCCACCTAACTATTGCATTTTCAATTTTGTATGGAAAGTGTGCCTTTTAAAAATCAACCGGCCAAGGTTTTCCTCTCCTGTTAGTAAGGGCATGTGGAAATTGAGTGGTGGAGTCATTACAAAAAGTGCGCAGTGCAGCTCTGGCGGGATGCAACCTTTGAGTGTTGTGTGCTTTGTTTTGTATTAGTCCCCCCCCCCCCCCCCGGCCGTGCTAATCTAGTCCAGTAAGGACGGTACGAGTGAGGCCGGAAGGCAGCTGATAGAAATGAAACGAGGATTCGCTCCTTTCCACCTAACCAGCTTTTTACCCCGGGAATGATGGAGTCACAACCCGACACGCAGTTTTGTCATTGTGTTAACGCGCGGCTGCCACTCCCAGCGGATCGGAGATGCGTTTAGAGACAAGCTGTCCTTTTCTTTTTTAGACAGGTGACCTTTTGCTCATGGGGCTGAGCCAAGGGAGAAATTGCTTCTGTGATCTTGAATGTAATGTGTGTGGGGGCGCCTCCTACACCACACACACACACCCACCCACCCACCCCCGTATTCCAGCTATTCCTAAGCTGATGAAGTAATGGCCAGACTGACAGTGGGATATTTGTCATCTGAACTTGGCCCTGCGACCCCTCCTGGCTTGATTTTTATGACTGGTCTAAATCACACCGCTTGCAGATAGCAGTAAATCATATTGGTTCAGTAATTTACATTGAGCTGCATTGTACTGAACACACTACGCCTGAGTAAACGTATATGGGTAATTGCTTCGTTCTGAGTGACATTGTCAGTGCGACGTTTCAGCCCAATCAAATCAATAGGATTCTGTCACGTGACGTCACTTTATTTGAAACGTATTATGTAACAGATGGTGAAAGCATCATCAGCTGAAGAACTCTATCAGGTTTCCAGACTGAACAGCCGCACGAAAGCTTAAGATCACCATGCGTACTTCTATGCTAGAGTGGTATGAAGCTTGCCACTATTAGACTCTGGAGCCGTGGAAGCGAGTTCTCTGGAGTGATGCATCAAGCTTCACCGTCTGGAAGTCCGACAGACAAATCTGGGTTTAGCGGATGCCAGTTTGGTAGCGGTAGGATAATGGTCTGGGGCTATTTTTCATGGTTCAGATTAGGGAAATCTTAAAGCTCCAACATACGATGACATTCTAGATGATTCTGTGCTTCCGACTGTATGGCAACGGTTTGGGGAAGGCTCTTTCCTGATTCGGCATGATGTCCCTGTCTGAGGCCAATACAGCAATGGTTTGTCAAGATCGATTTGGAAGAACTCGACTTGCCTCCACAGTGCCTTGACCTCAACCCCACCGAAACACCTTTGGGATGAGTTAGAGTGCCGACTGAGAGCCAGGCGTAATCGCCCGACCTCGCTAATGTTCTTATGGCTAAATGGAGGCCAGTCACCGCGGAAATGTTCCAACATCTAGTGGAAAGCCTTCCTGGAAGAGTGGAAGTTCTTATAGCTGCAAAGGTGGGGACTAACTCCGTATTCATGCCAATTATTTTGGAATGAGTTGTTCAATGAACAAGTGTCCAAATACTTTGTGCTATGCAGTGTAGCTGAATTTTCCCCTTTAATGTGAATGGGTGCTTCCACAGGCATCACTAACCGGGCATAAATGTTGCTCTTCTCTCCTGAGATTTGTATATTTATAGAGTATTAAAATGTGCCCTTCCTAATGGGTGGGGAAAGTTAGCCTGGGAAAATTGAGTTTTGCGGGGGAGATGTATTTAAATGCCAGCATGTTGCAGACTCTTGTATATGCCCCTGAGTGTCTATTTCGAATTGAGTTTTATGCTAACATGGCTTCAATATACGACTTGAATAAATATATCAGAAATTAACTTTTCAAGCTGCTAAGCTTGCCTTGCAAAGCAAACCGAACTCCAAAATCTGTCAGGCTATGTAACTGACTAAAATATGGAGGTAACTAAATTCAAAAACTTTTAAAGATAACTTGTGGCTCTGTCAGGGGGTGGTTTTGTCCTTAAGTTGAAAGTTTAAATTGCTTCATATGTTTCAGGGACTTTTGAGTTAATCAGTTCCTTTGTTGTGATCAAGAGAAGAGTAACATTTCTGTGTTTCTTGGCTTCACTTGTTTAACCAACCATTTATTTCTCCTGAAAGGCAAAGCACAAATTTTGCTGACGAGTGATAAAAACACAAGGACTAATGTTTTGTGGCAAGTATTTTGGTGAGAAGACCAAATGTAAGGGCAATGGAATCTTGACAATGTTCAGTGATAACCTTTTTAGACCAGTTTTAAAGGACCATACTTTGCACATAAATTTGAAGGAGTCAGTTGTCTACTATTCCTGGTTTTAATGCAAGTGCAGCACTTTGCTCCAGTCCCAGGGCTACTGTGAATTTACATCATGTGGCATTTTTATATGGTAACAAGACATTAGGTGCTTTCAGTCAATCAGTTCCTGAAAGGCTTCCCATGCAGAAGGGGGGGGGGGGGGGGGGTTTTTTAGAAACAAAATATTTTAAAAAGTTTTTTGTTTATAAAGTAGGGGGAATAAAATTTTGTGGAAAATAATTTTTAA
>JAOYSI010007866.1:0-11855 GCA_025775065.1 Hiodon alosoides | reverse complement strand
CCCTTTCAAATAGCTACCCCACCCCTCCTCCTTCTCTCTTTCTTGCCCGAGGTGAAGTGGAGCCGTGTGTGTCCTGCACCTGCAGAGTGAACAGAAGAGAAGGAAAGTCAGTTTTTTCTCCCTTTCGCTCCCTTAAGGCGGATTGCAGTCTGGCCCGCAGACTGACCGGCGCCCACAGTGAGGCATTCATTTACCTCCAACTGATAATGACAAATCCACTGTTTGCCAACGGGCAGCCGCAGTTACCGGCAAGCCGGGTGTTAGGATAAAACAAATGTGTAACACCGCGGTAAGGAAAACTAAATCGCAGATCTACAACTTTTTACATATGCTTAGAAATGTATGTTTGGACCCAAATCATTACAGCCACATTCATTCATTCTGGTAATGGAATCATGTCACTGAGCTCATCACAAGGGACTTGGTTTTTAACCGGGCACCAATGATGTGGTTGCATAAAAACACAGCAAATGTGTTCCAATGCGGAAACTACAACCTGATGGTAAATACTGGATCACAATCGATCGTTACAACTCACCGTTTATCATACTTGGTTCTGCTAGTGGTACCGTCCCCCACCTTCCTTTGGAAAATTACATCCAATGTCTGACGTCTGGAACCCAAAAAGTGCAGAAAGTTTCATTTAGCAAATGCACATAACACATTCAGCGATGACACGCATACGAGACCTATTCTCCTTGTTGTGAGACACTATCCAGTGTAAGAAATTCTCAGGTAGATCCTATGTTACACAAAGTCAAATAACTTCAAAGTGAATCGTACTTTATAGCCACATCCAATTACCTAGACCTGTAACACAAAATCTAGCGCCATGTGTACATTGAGTTATAACCCTTCACTGATCGTGTAGGGATGGTCCGCGCTCACCTTCAGCGACAGAACCACGTCTGGCGTCGTCTTCTCCGACGACTCGTCTTCCAGCGCGATCTGCAGATCGAATATGTAGTCGATGACGTGCTGCAGAATTTCAACCTGACTGACGGACTTGTTCTGTGGGATACTCGGCACGAGCTCCTTAAGTTTCGAGTAACAGTCGTTCATGTCGCACAGCGTGCCCATAGGCTCCTCCACGGGCGCTTTATTCCGGGAGATGCTAAGGCTTTGCTCCGAAATGCAGCAAACAGCTTCGTAGCAGCTCCTCACGGACCTCACGGGACTGATGGCTTTCATTTTTACTCCGTAGAAAAATAAGACAGTCTCCAATGAAAGTGGAGAAGTAAGGCAACTGTGAGTCGTCTAGTATTAATCCGATGCTATATATTCGCTTGTTTTCTTTATTTCTGTAGAACACTACTACGATATATTCAGTAAGTAGTGCCTTTCGGCTTAGGAAATTTCTTTTATAGACATTGCACTGGGTCTCTCCGCCTCTTCCCCACAAATAAACAAGCCCTCATGTCCTCATTAGCCAATACGAAGACTTCCTGGGAAGAATGACACGGGGATGTTTAAAAAGCTAACCTACTATTGGCTCTTATAAAACGTCAACTACCAGGGTAATCCGAGGAATGAGGAAGTAATACCACTGAAAGTTCAACGCTCGATTGAAATTAATCGATCGGATTGCAGGAAAATTCCAATACGAAGAATATATTGTTCAATAAAACAGCGTCAGTTATTACCTAGTGATGCTATTATACAATTATATAGCTATAGCCGTTTTGTAAAGGACGTAAATAAACGCGCTTTGGGGGAAAAACTGAATCGAAGCAATACGCTTAATTTTCCAATTTGTTACTCTCATGACCAGCAGACGCCCTGGCGTCAAGATTCATCCTCTCTCCCCTCTACTCTACCCATTCCTCCCACCCCCGAACCGACAGCAGAAAAACCAGAGTCATTGTGTTATTACACCGAGATATATTGACTAGCTAATCCGATTCAAGTAAATTAGGATAAGAGTAATTTGAAAAGTAATTGTATCAATGTAAATCTCGTATATCGTTCTACGCGTTTAGTTTCTAAGCCGTTTAACTCGTCAGGTGCCATCAACTTTGACATTTTCACGGCTGATAAATGTCATATTTTATTTTATTACTCGGAATGTACGTTTTCAAGGTCGATATTAATGCCTCGATTTAGACCTGCTGTAGCCATTTCAAAGTTACAAACAGGGATCTCAATAAAGTATGCTGCAACAAAACGCCCAAGTAAAGATGAATCTAAATAACATTTGTGATCATGGAAATTCGGCGGCCAAAAACATTATTTTCGAGGCAGCTACATGGTTTGCGGTTTTAATAATATGTTCCCGCCCTCTGTTTCTGCTACTAAGATAATTAACACATTTATTCCATGTGGCCCTGTACACTGACGTGCTAGATGAATTAAATTACTTTTGTCCGTCTTTCTTGTCTTCCATCAATTTGATTGTAATTACTAGGAGCCCACATTCATCAAAGGGTAATAAAAACGTTAGACCAAGAAAACATGATAATATCGATTATATTATTTAAAAACGAGACGTTAGGCGGTTGAACGCCACACTCTTTATTTCAACATTTGGACTTCTTGTAGCTTTTTAACCCATGCATTTTAGTTTACTTCAAACGCGTCCCCTCTGTTCCTATTTGGTCTTATTTTCCCCTTTCTCACAATCCTGTTTTTGTAGAGGAATGCACCCTCTCGCCAGCTGTGTGTCCTATTCTATCCCAGCTGTGTTGATCTAACGCGCCAGCCCCAGACAGCCTGGCGCCAGGCTCCCGACGTCATCCATTCACCCGCTCCAACGCGTCCCTCTGGCAACTGGCCCGCCTTGACCAGCGAGAACCTCCTCTCTGCTCGGCTTGTCAGTCACGGCACTAAACCCGCCTCGGCCGCAATGCAAGTCAATAAGAATAGCTCCTGTCAATCAGCACCGTGAACCAATCCACTCCCTATTCCAGCGGCGCACAGATGTGGATGTCAGCGTTTATTACTCTCCGCCATGAACGATAATCTTGGTCGGTATCATACAACATAACAATAAACATATATGTAATGTTTTAATACGTAGTTGTTAAAAGACAATCGCATGTCGCTCTTGTGATCTCATGACTGCAGATAATTTACAGATATTAATTAACGTCCAAAGCAACTCCGTCAATGAGGGCGAATATGACTAGCATAATAACCTCGTTAAGAATGTATTAACTGGAGGTTAAATATTATCATAAAAACGTTTTTAGCCGCATGGAATGTTATGGACATTAGCACTTATTTTGTCTTTTACGTTCTGAAGATTAAATGCTTATCACAATATTTTCCTCTGATCGGACAGACTGGCGCGATGTGATATCATCCGATCACAAACGCAGTAGGCCTAGTATTATTTTTATTCTAGTCCATGCATGCGAACCGCAAGGACAAGTCGGATACTACCGTGGCAAGTTGCCGACAAGGGTTACAGCTGGAGCAAGACAAGGTTGTAAAATGTGCTGAGAACCTATAATGTAATTTAGAAATAGGCGTATGACTCAAAACCATTCCGGGAATTGACACCCTCTCTGCCAATATCAAACCTCAAACAGATAGAATCGATAAAGGAGAAGAATTTTAGCTTAAAAATAGGCAAACATCCTATATAATTGAACTGAATTGTTGCTTCGAGGGTTACCATAACAATGCACAGTGGCAGGCGAGTTAATGTGTGCGGCTCTGCGTTATTGCTTATTTGCGGATTCCAGAGCGGTCCGACTGTAACACTGGTGTGACTGAACAGGAATCAGGTGCTCCGCGCGCTGCGCTGTCGGGAAGAACCCAACACAATCGAGGCTCTTTTCCAATGGATGGGAGAATTTCGAGACTGGCGTCAGTGAGTCTGCCTCCCTCCGCATCCCCGCCCTCTCCTCTCCCCCGGTTCTGTGTGCAGCTGTACGCAGACAATCAAGCTATCAACAATCGCCATGCATAATTAGCAGCCCCCCCCCCCCCCTCCTCGCCCTCCACCCTTCACTCTCCCACTCCAAAGAAAACCTTTCAAGGCGGTTTTCCTCAATCCGCCGTCAACAAAGCCTCTCTATTTCTTAACTGGTAACAACAGATGAAAGTGCAGAATAATGGGAAGTGTCTTCGCATAGAGACGCGCGCACACACATACACCCGATCCTATTTGGAAAGGAAAATGATAGACAAAAAATCACGAGAGTCTCAGGGTGCTTTGGTGGCGAATGTGTGGGAAACCCATAGAAACTCCATTAATAACCGTATTGCTGAAGCCCCCCCCTCGCTAGACTCGGGCCAGATTGAAGACGTCTTTTGTTGCCGGTTTTATTTCGAATGTTAAGGAGCTCGAGGAGAAAAATTCCGATGCTTACGCTTATAACCAGCACTTCAACTCGCCGCACACGTGACATCGGCCCCTTTTCAAGATTAAATAGTTGAAACCTTTTTGCTTCGATAAAAATGGACCAAGAACGAAGTAAAATTTAAAAATACAATTACGTTTCTCAACAACAAACTCCAAAAGGGGACAATTGTATATTTAACGAACTATCATCTATAAATAATATATCTATGTAATATAGACAACCTATATAATATTTGGGGCAGATGTGATATTTTTTTGGGAGAAGAAATAATTAAGCAGGTTATTATAAGTTAAGCTGAGCAGGCCAACCGGGGAGATCCACAAGACAACTGAAACTGAGTGTTTGCTGTTTGACAGGCTTCAAAATGGAGGAAGCCATTGTTTCAGATGGGCCCATAAGCATGATAAGAGTCCATATGGGTTCCTCCACAGCATGGGCGGAATACCATGAGAAAGTCTTATCACCGCCGAGCAGACACACAATTCCTTTCACAGAGAATAATGTCCCTGCATCAGGGCACCTTGCTGGCATGGTCACTGGGAAAGGGAGGGAGGGAGGGGGAGGGAGGGAGAGCTCAGAGAGACCCGGGGAAGGTCAACCGTGGCCCGCAGAGAGAATAAAAACAAGCTAATTGTTCCAAGTCTCTGTGTGACCATTGGGACTGACAAAAAAACACTGTTTTTCTTTTTTCTTTCCCAGAAGGGGCCATTTTGTGCAAGTCTGTTGGAGAGACTGACAGAGTGCCTACTCACAACACATTAGGGGCAATGAAAATATATGTGTGGCTTAAGAGCATAACCTTGACTCCACTATGTACCCACTTACAGTCTGCAGTAACAAAGGAAGAGCGTGGTGCATTTAACTGGTAAAAGACCCTTGGGGAACTGAGTCCACCTAGAGACTGTAGCCATGCGAGAAACACTTGAAAAGACATTTTAAAGCATTTTTTTTAAATTATCTTCTGGCGGCAGTCAGAAACGGCTTTATCTTCAAGAGCGTGTCTCTTATTTTACAAGTGCGCGGTCCTCAGTATAGCCAAACCGCTCTGAGGCCGTGCCAGAGGTGTGGCCGGGGAGAAACCATCGGTCTAACTTGCTCAGCAGTCAAAAGTTCAGTGCTGATTGGAGGAGAGGCTGGTCCCTCTCGGCGGCCCTGCACTGGAGACACTGGTTAGTAACGGGTCGAGAGAAGTCCTGCCAATTTTCACCAATGGTGTGCTGCCGCTCTGCTCTCCTGGTGACAGTCGGCAAATGACGTGAGCCGGATTTTAACTGGCGAACTCCATGCTCGGGCAAGCACCTTTACCGACAGCCGCCCGCTCTGTTACATGCACTTTGAAATGGAGGTTCGCGACGCGTGCCTTTTACATTAACTTCCTACTACCGCTGCGCCAGGACTTAGTTGTCCACTCAGAGTTCTATGACTGCAGCGGTCCGAGATAAACGGACATTAACAAGGAGAGTACGGTTGACACGCAACATGAGATACCGAGGAAGATTACGGCACAAATTTTCATGGAACGGAAGGCAGGGGCGTAACTGGGGAACAATTAGGCATGTGTAAAATATGTAAATGACGGACCTATATTTAAATTTACATTTGTCAGGGAGAGGAATAGCAGGTGCTAAATGTTTTACTTTCAGAATTGTCAAAACGGCCACGACATAAGCAAAACCCGACTACATCTCACAGCCACGCTGTTTCATGTAAATACGCAGCTCCTGAAACAGATTGGAACCAGTCAGTTATTGGTGAGGGGCAACATTGCCTTCTAAAACAACTGGGCTGTTGGTAGTGGCTCTCCTGACCTTTGGGAAAAATCTTACTCTTGTAAATAAGGCAGAGTTTGCCTGCACAGGCCTCTGTGGCTCTACAGTTGAGCAGAAGGTAAGCTGTAAAGTAACCCATAGTAGAACACTAGACTATAGGCAAGCACAGTACTGGTTAACTATAGTAATGTCTTATTTATTGTGACTAACGACTGCAACAACGGCAATTAACGTGGCCGAATAGAATACGTATATACGTAAAAAAAAAAAAAAAAATGCGGTCAGGGTCATAAAAACAATCAAATTAAAAAATAAAAATCACAAAACTGGAAGTAAAAAAAAGGAGAGGGTCTCTCCGAGGTTGCCAGTTTGCGGGACCATCACGAGCATGGGAAGCTTTCTGAGAGAAAATGACCAGCAGAGAACTCACAGACAGCAGACAACTATGCCTGAGGAGGGGGCGTGGCAGGACGGTGTCTGCCAGAAGCAAAATCCAGAAAAAGCCACACTTCCGCCCAGTCTCCCACCCAAGCTGACGCCTGTGCCGCGCGGATATGAAACCCTGGTACAGTCTATTTACTGCGCGATAGGATCTGTCCAGCTCATCAGTAAACTGAAAACTGGAAGAGAACCTGACCACAGACTCAGTGTGTAGCTTTTGTGGAGGCCCTCTCAGCATCAAGTTCCTGTGAGCACTTTCATATCCACCCCCCGACCTCCTCTACTAGTTTAAATGTCCAAGAAGAAGTGTATTAGGAAGACCCCACCCCTACAATAACCCTGCAGTCATGGTCTTGCAGACCTGACCATGTCTTGTTACCAAGTAATGACCAGATTAACAGATCGATAGCTGTTACCAGATATAGCTTTGTGTATGACTGGGTTCTTTTTATAAATTAAACTGAAAAAACAAGATGCAAGCAAGGGAGAGAAATGTGACACGGGGGGGGGGGGGGCAGGAAATTAAGAGAGGGGAAGGTGGAGTAAAATTAGCACAAGGCTGCTTTAGCTGTTAAAGCAACAGGAAGGAAACAGGGAGACAGTCAATCCTGGTGGGTATATTTGCACCTGTGTGTGTGTGTATGTGTGTTTGTGTGAGTAAGGGGACACAGTGTTTCCTTTTTAGGTCAGGGGTCTCTGGGAAAAAGAGGGGGCCTCCACAGAAGTCTCCCTCCTTCTGTATCTTCTGCTGATTAACAGCTACGGTGGTTTTCGGGAGTAAATACGCCCCCCCCCACCCCCAACCCCCCCATACAGTGCCGGGCTCTCTGCGTCCCACTACCTCGTCTCCTCCTCAGCTTGTTAATTCAATGAAACGTAGGGAGGAAGAAGAACGCGGCCGATCTCTTCAGTTACCCCCTCCCCGACCCCCCCCCAGCAGGCCCCCAGTCTGCCAATCTGGGTCACTGTCCCTTGTGTGACTCCCGCATATGAGGAGCCAGCCTGGGACACTAATTGACCTGATTAGGGGGGTCTTGCATGGCCAGCCAAGCTAATCAAACGCATGTTCTCCCATCCCTCCTGATTTCATTCTCCACCCGCTCATTCGAGGTAGGATGTGCTGGTCGTAGAGCCGAGGAAGAGTTTGAGAGCTTTTCTTGCTTTAAAAGCCCAAACGCAAAATTAAGGAACAAAAGTAACCCCTCTCACTAGGGCTATGTGCTCTGTTGAGAGAATGCAGATTTGATTAAGTGGAATACGCTCCTAAGCCGTAAAAAGCACAATGATGAAAAATTATCTCCTTTTTTGTTGGTCCAAGGCCACTCCTCCTACATCTTTCCTCCTCACTGTTTGTTTAAGGCATATTTTGTTCATACTGTAATATGCTTAAAATATGGCCCCCACCACCGAGGGAGACAAAGGCTTTGAGAGAACTATGTACACTTCAGCGTTTGCGTGCCGTTGATCACCCACGGCTTTATGACTGGACACACGCAGGAACCTCGTTTTTTAAACCTGGCTTACAGATGGATGGAGTTTGTCACATGGGAATTTTCAAACCCAAAGCTGCAGTTATAAAGAGACGTGAGTCGAGTGTTACTGAGCCACCTCTCATCCAGCACATTCTCGACCCCAGATCTCCCCAGGATCTTACTGGTACACTTACTGGTCCATCTCATCTTGTGGAGTCCGAACTTCTCAGAGTCCATGACGCAAGTATCAAGCTTATTGTTATTTTTTATCGCTTTAGATAATAATTGAATCTAACTTTTTAATACTTCAGCCACGGAAAGCCTTCTTGTTTGTTATTTTTAGCTTGATACTGCATCTACAATGCAGTTATGTGTAATGTATACAACATCTAATGCTATTATATTTCAGATGCATCTCACGGCCCGTGCTGACCCGTCTCACGACCCAACTTTTGGTTCTGACTCGAGATGAGGAAACACTGCTCATAAACAGAAAGTTTGTGTTCCTTTTGAAGACACTGATGCCGCACGTCATGGCCAGTGAGGGTACAACCCTTAAGAACCCAGGGCCATTTGCTGACGCCAGGAAGAATTAGATCCCCTCTCGAGAACCTGCTGAAAACGGGATAGCCCCTGAAAAGAGTAGACAACAAAACGGTGAACTCCATTAACTCACATCAACTCATCATCCCACTCTCAGAGAACAAACTGCAAACTGCAGTGAGATACTCAGCTATTGACCTTAACATACAGGGGTGAGATAGCAATGCTCTTAGACAGTTAAGATAAGGTTCAGAGCAAAGGACAAGTGACAAAAACACGCCTGACCCCCCCCCCCCCCCTCCCCGCACCATCCAAAGTGCAACACAGTCCCTTTAATCACCAAAACAAAACAAAAGCCTTTGTTAAAAAGGTGGAGATGTAAAAGACTGAAGGAGAACCTTGGATTAAGAATATCAGGAGGCCAGCAGTCAGTATAGTATCGAGCCAGCAGTTATTCTACAGGTGAGCCCTTGTACAAGGATACTCAAGACATCAATGACTGAATGGCTGCAGTTGCTATGACGCCTGCATTTGTGATTCTAATTTGTGGAGGGCAAACAGCCTCACCTGAGTAAATAAATTCATCATTGTTAGGCTTCCTTCTTGATTAGCTCACCCGGGATGAGTGACAGTGCTCCTGGAGACACGTCCTTCTACAAGAAACGTTAGAAGAACAATCATAAACCCTCTTTTTTTTTTAAAAGAGACGTCCTTCCTTAATAGTGGGGACGTCAAAAAGCAAGAACAACAGACAAGAGAAAGCATTCACATAAGGTAAGGGAAACGGACGAGAGACGCTCCTTAAAGACACCGGACTGAGGCAGGGCGCTCAGCTCTGTCACTGAGGAATCTCCGCTCATGGTGGCAGTAACACAAATATCGTGTGATATCCACTCTGCACGTGCACGTCTGCGGAAGGCCCCGTCTGGGAAACGGCAGGAACACATTCCGTCGACGTTTGTCAAGGCATGGCTAAAATTACATTTAAAAATAAATTAAAAGGACCAACATGCGCAAAGATGATTTCCTGAATGGGTCTTGTCAGAGGCCCTTCATTGTACAAATGGTCAAAATGAGAATTATGCCAGTTTTGATTGGGTCATCTTTGCCGAGAAGCACTTCCTGTTTCTTTGTATTAGTATCAGTCTAAAGGCAAGGGTGGGAGACAGCTGCTGAAGATTCCACAGTACATCCCCCCCTCCACCCATGGACAAAAGCACAACTGATGGGTAGGGCCACGCTTCTGACATGATTTCAGGTCACATTTTCCTTTTTCCAGTTCAGATTATTTGCAGTTATATATAATAATTATGATAATATATAACTGATGTCGTTAGTTGACAGCTTGATTGTAATGCACGCCTAATTATTGCTATTGTTTTCACTATGCAGCTCCACGACTCCACGAATATCGAGAGGAGGAACAGCTGTGTGTGAAATTCCTCATCAACCAATCTTCTGAAAAACACAGCTTTGTTTCCGTTTCACTGTGCTGTGCTGCTACCGGGCAACAACCGGTCAGCGGCTTCTCTGCTTTCAGGACCGGAGACTGACTGCAGCTTTTCCCAGGAGTCTAAGATTTGCTCCACTATCTTCTTAAACATCGTCGTTAGCATCCAATTGATCTAATCCTGGTTGTTGTAGTTATATGTTATAGCGAGAGTAGGGTCTCGGGGATTTTTGTGCAGGAGGTCACGAGACTGCACAAAAGAATGATGGCCAGCAGCATGAAGATAAATTAATGCCAGAAACAAATCGACAGGACAGCAGTCCAAGAACAAGCACTGTGGAGAATGAGAACAATGACACAATCTTTAAATCCAGTAGAATGTCTCGAATGTCTTTCAGCTGGTTAAGCTGCATAATGGCAGGGAGGTTTCTGGGTAGCGCAGTTCTTCGTTAGGGAGAGCTTTAGAGGAACCCAGAGTGCAAACCATGGGATACCAAGTGTGGCTTCACACCGTATGTCCTGTAGTCAGTCAAGGTGGACAAGACTGCAATCCCCATGTGAATTATTAATTCCAATTTAACCCTTTAATAATCGAAGGTCGTTTTTGGGCCAGACTAGGGACTCTTTGGCTTCGATAAAGCCTTGATGGAACCTATATGATTCTATAAAAATAAATCAAAAAGTAATAACTAAAAAGGCTTTCGAAAGGTATTTTCAGGTCATATCTGAACTTTAGAAGATGGACTGTGGGGAAAAAAAAAATGTGATTTTCCAAACTGCACATTGAGTGGATTTATTTATTTATTTATTTTTGGGGATGGATTTTGATCTAATCTTTATGTGGAAGTTCCCTTGCTTTTTAAAAACCAAATTCTGTCGTCGTAATCGCCACATCAGTGAAACACAAAACAAACAAGACGGAGAGGAGTTTGTAGGGTCCACAGTCGCACACAACAGCCACTGGTGCCCTCCGAGACTTTGGCTCTCTTCGTCTGAACAACGGCGGTGTCGGTGTAAAATAAACTCACTGGCAGATTTGAGTGGGGGGAAAAAGCTGCTTGTTAAACTAGTGTTGTGACCTCTCTTCCTTAATCACACTGATAAACCAAACACCAGATGAAGAAGAAGAAAGAGGTTAAAGTGCCACATATTTGGAAATGTGTAAGGGTTGCGAAAGTTATCTTGTCTATCTTGTTTTTTTGAACTCACCAAACGGACTTGTTTTTGCTCAGAGGCCCAGTAAATGATATAGGCCACGGAGGAGAGGTTTGGTGGAGCTGAAAAGTGGCGGTGGCTTTTGTGTGCACGCTGCTTTTAAAAATGGAAGTTCTAGATAAAGAATGAAGACCCATTTCTCACTTTTTTTCTGTCTGGTTAAATTTTCCATTAGTGTTTACAAGTTGTCAGATCGTGGTACTTCCTGTCACAATGAGTACGCTGCCGCAGCCATGTCCTGTGTTCCTCACCTATTAGCATGCACACACACGCACACGCGCGCACGCACACATACGCACAGGCACACGCGCACGTGCACACGCACACACACGCACACACGCACAGACACGCACAAACACACACCTACACACAGACGCACACACACACACGCACACACGCACAGACACACACAAACACACACCTACACACAGACGCACACACACACAGATGCCCACATAAACACACACACACACACACACACACACAGACGCACACACACACACAGACGCGCACACACACACACGCGCACACACACGCACAGACGCGCACACACTCACAGATGCGCACAAACACACACCCACACACACACACACACACACACACGCACACACACACACAGACACACGCACACACACACACACACACACACACACAC
>JAOYSI010007865.1:0-11855 GCA_025775065.1 Hiodon alosoides | reverse complement strand
TGAGCGAGCGAGCGAACGAGAGACGACGTTGAGCGAGCGAGTGAGCGAACGAGACGACGTTGAGTGAGCGAGCGAGAGACAGCGAGCGAGAGACGACGTCGAGCGAGAGACAGCGAGCGAGAGACGACGTCGAGCGAGCGAGCGAGCGAACGAGAGAGCGAACGAGACGACGTTGAGTGAGCGAGCGAGAGACAGCGAGCGAGAGACGACGTTGAGCGCGCGAACGAGAGACGCCGTTGAGCGAGCGAACGAGAGACGCCGTTGAGCGAGCGAGCGAACGAGAGACGCCGTTGAGCGAGCGAACGAGACGCCGTTGAGCGAGCGAGAGAGCGAACGAGAGACGCCGTTGAGCGAGCGAGAGAGCGAACGAGAGACGCCGTTGAGCGAGCGAGAGAGCGAACGAGAGACGACGTTGAGCGAGCGAGAGACAGCGAGCGAGAGACGACGTTGAGCGAGCGAGAGACAGCGAGCGAGAGACGACGTTGAGCGAGCGAGCGAACGAGACGACGTTGAGCGAGCGAGCGAGAGACAGCGAGCGAGAGACGACGTTGAGCGAGCGAGAGACGCCGTTGAACGCGAGAGACGCCGTTGAACGCGAGAGACGCCGTTGAACGCGCGAGCGAGAGACGCCGTTGAACGCGCGAGCGAACGAGAGACGCCGTTGAGCGAGCGAGCGAACGAGAGACGCCGTTGAGCGAGCGAGCGAACGAGAGACGCCGTTGAGCGCGCGAGCGAACGAGAGACGCCGTTGAGCGCGCGAGCGAGAGACGCCGTTGAGCGCGCGAACGAGAGACGCCGTTGAGCGCGCGAACGAGAGACGATGTTGAGCGCACGAACGCCGGGAGAGTAATCCCTCCTTAATCCACTCCCACGTTATCTTACACTCAGCATACTGAATCTCACGTGACAAACCCTGCACTGCCGAAACACCTTTATTTCTTTATTATGCCTGGCTTCTGGGTGGTTTGCAGGTGCCCTTATCCCGGCTGGGGGGGCTTGTCACCCATCACGCGTTAAACAGACACGGAGCTGGAGTTTCTCCTTTCAGAGCTTTCACAGGACGGGTTTGGAAAGGAAGGCGCGCCAACACTGCGGTGTCACGGACACAGGTGAGCCGTTTTAATTGGCTGAAAGCATGACAGGAAGCCTTTGTTCCTTACCTTTTCCGCTGAGACAACGCTGACACTGGTACACGGGTGCCGGCGTTACAGAGATTTTCGCAAAAGGCATCCTGTGCAAAACGTTTAATCTTCAACTCCGGGAGAAAATCTGCGGCTCAAATACCAGCAAAGCGGCGATATGCAACCGGCCTTCAGAGGAGAAGGGCGTATTTATTTAACGAGCTCCCTGGGAGTTCCTGGTTTAGTCTCATTCTCTTAGTGGTGCGCGAGGCCCCAAACACACGTCCTGCTAAAAACAGAATCGATAATGCTGCCCCAGAACACGCAGCCGGACCTAAACGAGAATCTGATTAAAATAACGAGCGCCTCAGCAGAAGGCTGGTGCGTTCCTCAGAGGCTCAACGCGGACCACGGACACTAGTTTCATTGGCTGCAGGACAGACACGCAGATAAGGAAGGCAGCCAGGTGAATATTGGTAACGGCTTGGCACTTAGCCGAACGCAGGGAGATTTTACACGGTACACACATTCATACAAGCAAGTATTTATGGAGGCAATTCAGGTTAAGTGCCTCGCCCGGGGACACACTGGTTATGATTACAATAACGAGGTCTTAAACGCACACGATGGAGCCTTCCAGGCTATTTGCTAACTGTGAACTCCAAAATGAGCTCCTGAAATCCAGAACCATTTACAGGGGAAAAGCTTAAACGCTTTCAGAGTAAAATACCATCCATCCACACCTTCAAAACGCAGAAAGAGAGCTCATTAGCAATTAGCAATTAGGAACACACAGCTAGGGGTCAGGCTTACAAGCCTTCAAATGGCTGGAAAGGCTGACCAACGCTAACACAACAAGCGGCCTTGTGGCGCTTTCGAAACTGCTACGCAACCGCGTAGCTCTGCCTTTAGATAGCAGGTAGAATGAAATCAAAGTCAGCGAGTACAGTAGAGAACGCCTGACTGTGAAAATGGGCCACGTCTTACCACCTACGCGCGTTCAGTATAAACAAAAGGGTACACTTATCAACAGGATATCCAAAGAGCAATAACTAAAGGTGTTGGCAAGAAAGGCAAGGCCAAAGACAAAGTGCGTCTGCACAATGGGAACGTCAGAGTGGAATATGAACCGTGTACGGTCTTGTTGACCGCAGTTGTCGGTGGTAAAGGGTTGATGAGCGGCATGGGAAGACACTGTCATACATAGTAGGAAAGAAACCCAGGTAACGCAAACTCGAGATCTTAGCCACATAGAACGGCGCAACGTCCCGGTAAAACGTATGGACGTCCACTCCTTACTTACTGCGTGTGAAATTTAAGCCGTCTGAGTTCTCACATCACGACTTTCAATCATTCAGATATAGTTATACATCTCAGGATATTTTTTAAGCACTTATATTATTTAACAGGTTATAAATCAACCTAGCCCTTTTAAACTTCAGCTAACGGTAAGCGGTTTAAGCCATCCTAGCCCGTTTAAACAGTAGCCAGCGCTACGTAGTTGAAATCAGCCGAAACGCCGGTGTTGCTCAAGTGAGAAATGGGTGTTGTAATGAGAGGTGTTCTGTTCTGCTGATGAGGTGGGATTACACTGAAGTTACACGGCCAGGGGGACTCACTCAAACTCCTCAAAGTCCACCTCGCCGCCATCCACCGACGGGGCGGGGCTGCCCGCGGCCCCATCGGACGAGGACGAGGGGAGCGGTCGTAGCCGGTTCTGCTGGTACCGGAGCGAGCGCTGGCGGATGCTGTCCCGCCGGGACAGGTACTGGATCATCCGCTGGGCATAGTAGGCGGCCGGGGACAACCTGTGAACGAGACAAACGCACACATATTTTACTCTGGCCCTCGGGGGCTAAGTGAACTTCTGTGGAGGAAACGTCTCCTCTCCCCACCGCTGGCCGGAGAGAGCGCTGGCTCACTATATCCCAAGATGCCCAGAGAGAAGGAACTCGCTCTCACCAGTGTCTAGAACAGTGCCTTCATCTCCTCCACCCACTGCCCTGTGACGGACTACACCAAGTGCTTTTAATAACCGTTTACCCTTCCTACCGCCAAGGTGTAAATTATCACATTGTTAATAAACGTTCTCAATAGAATTAGGTCCTCACTTCTGTACTACATATACAGGTGACATTAGAGGAGAATAGATTGCCTTCATATCAAGATATAATAAGCGCATTCTACTTAGCCGGGATACTGCAGGCTTTACAACCCTGCCGAGCGGCCCGGCCGCTAAAGGCTCTCGCCCTGCCGCTAAAGGCTCTCGCCCTGCCGAGCGGCCCGGCGGCTAAAGGCTCTCGCCCTCCCTAGTGGTTAAAGAGCGGCCTGTACCCTATGAGCTGGAGTTCAGCAGTACATATCCAGATCAGGTTATTCGCTGAACGTGACGGAGATGACAAATGCAGATCCCAAAAGAGAAAAAAGGAAAAAGGAAAATTAACACAATGGCTTTTTCTTTTTGGTTTCCAGTACTTCTTTGATTTACAGTCAGTGGGTTCGGCTTACAGAACAGAGCAGTCTGACCTTTACAAAAGCCAGACGTTTGTAGAGCTGAATGAAGAAACTCTTCCTAGGCTGTCGTTTCATGTTCTCAAAAGAAAAACCAAGCAACTCTCTGGTCCACCAATACAGCAGGCTATCGATTACTTGAAGACTTGCAAATTGTAAATGCATTTAATAAATGAGATCCGAAAGGGCATTATCGTCAGAACTCGGATGGGAAAAAGAAATGCTTCTTTCTCAGAGAGCCAATTGGCTGGCATGTAAGTCACAGGTGACATGACAGGCGAGGGAGTCAGTCATCGCCCTAGGAGTAACGCGTACCGGTGACATGACAGGCGAGGGGACGTCAGTCATCGCCCTAGGAGAAACGCGTACCGGGTGACATGACAGGTGAGGGAAAGTCAGTCATCGCCCTAGGAGTAACACGTACCGGGTGACATGACAGGCGAGGGGACGTCAGTCATCGCCCTAGGAGAAACACGTACCGGGTGACATGACAGGCGAGGGAGTCAGTCATCGCCCTTAGAGTAACGCGTACCGGGTGACATGACAGGCGAGGGAGTCAGTCATCGCCCTAGGAGTAACGCGTACCGGGTGACATGACAGGCGAGGGAGTCAGTCATCGCTCTAGGAGTAACACGTACCGGGTGACATGACAGGCGAGGGGACGTCAGTCATCGCCCTAGGAGTAACGCGTACCGGGTGACATGACAGGCGAGGGAGAGTCAGTCATCGCCCTAGGAGAAACACGTACCGGGTGACATGACAGGTGAGGGAGTCAGTCATCGCCCTAGGAGTAACGCGTACCGGGTGACATGACAGGCGAGGGGAAGTCAGTCATCGCCCTAGGAGTAACACGTACCGGGTGACATGACAGGCGAGGGGGAGTCAGTCATCGCCCTAGGAGAAACACGTACCGGGTGACATGACAGGCGAGGGAGTCAGTTAATTTGCGTAGGCTGCCTTCATTTTAGCCATTGTGACCCACATTCTGACTAATAAAACCCACTACAAAAAGACCCAGTGTCTCCCGAGTGGCCCAGCAGGAAAAGGACAGGGTTAAAATCTGGATCACGTCATTAGCCGACTGTGACCCGAACTCCTGGGCAGTGGCGCACGATTGGCAGAGCACAGCCCAGGCCTTGGAAGGGAGGGTGGGAGGGAGTCAGCAGGGGTTCTCACTAAAGCGTGACGCTGGCAGTGCCGTTCAGTAGAGATCCACACATTGCTGAGGACCCCGTATGGGCACCAGAGCCTGCAGTGGGTAGAATGCTTGGTGACTCAGAGGTGTGTGGGATGTCCTACTCCAGAATGTGAGGTTCAAGGCGAGGTGCTGGGACACATTAACACAAATGCCTATTCAAAATGAGAGAAAAATCTAAAGCCAGATCAGGAGATCCAAGACACATATTAATCAGAGCATCACCAGGGCTCTGTATCACACAACAATTAATAGGGCCCTCTGGTTACCGCGGAATCTATACATAAAAACGGAATTTACTTAGAAACACGGAATCTGGCGGCATTTGCATAATTTCCTGTGTTGGTATTCCAAACTAACTCACGATAGTGTAAAATCCTCGCAAACATAACGAGTCAGAGCCTTTTGAGTCCTGCTAAAATATGGCAAAATGAGTCAATGTTGCTAAAAAATTAAGAAACACACAATTAACTGCCAAGTACCGGGCGGAACAATATCCTAAAGACTACTATAATTCTGGCCAACAGCTTTTCTGTATGTTTTACCAACACACTATTGACTGACCATCTAAAATCGGGAGTCCATCACAAGAACAAGGCGAAATCAACTACCGGAAACTCAGCCCTCCAGGATTCTATCAAAGCAACCTCATCATCAATAGATGCTAATTAGGCTCATTATTGTAGTTGAAATTTTTTATTCTCTGGTATGAATTATAATTTTGCCAGAACTTTTGAGAGTGTTGAGTGTTTGCACGATCCTGAATGCATCCACAGATTGAATAAAAAATATTGACATATTGAAATTGTGCACGTAGTTGACTTTTTACAAGGAAGAATTGGTTAAAAACGGAATAATCAAAAAACAGATGGAAAATAAATGTCGAAAAAAATCAAACGGATTTCATAGGGCCCTAAATTAACACCTATTCAAAGTAAGTAGTTCTGGATAGTGTCCTTTTCGGTCTGCTTTTCTACAAAGTAAAAATGAGCTGGCCCTCATTACCACAGTACAAGCGTCAGTCTCACACTGATTAAACCCCAAAACTTGAGAAGCCTCTGAAACACTAAACTCCTGGAATAAAACTCAAGGCGGCTCCTGTCAGGAATTACAGATGGGCAAACGACTGACAGGCTTGTTTCCGTGAGAACGATGGCAGCTGCCTAATTAAGCAATTCTGCAGTTTTTTCCCCATTTCAGCTCCTCGTCATAAATGCATACATCACATTACAACTAAATATTCAACCAATACTTTCAAAATGACAATAAGAAGTTTGACGATGATGATGATGATGATAATAGGTTGTTTACGGTTAAACAAATAATATCACGAGCTTCTAATTATTTGCCATAATTTGTCATCTAGACTTCTCATTTCTTACACACAGCCTAGAATAAACTTCAGGCTTCGACCCGATAGCCTGCAAATGATAATAAAAGATATACCCATGATGACAACACAGGACTAGAGGAAACTATAAGGTCCAATAGAAAGTTTGGTCGCTCTCCGACTGCGAGTGGAGGGCTTAAAAACCTACCTGGCAGGATCTGGGTAGATAGGGTGGTCCCGCGATCCCGATATATCGTAACGGGAGAGGGAGATGAGAGAGGACTCCAACAACCTCCTGGGAGAGAGAGGGAAGTAAGCCAACACATTACACATTGAATCATTCGGGAACAATCCCATCTCCATGATTAAACTGTCTATTAAACCGCCTTCAACCAAAATAATGTCATCGGGTCTGAGAGCAATTTAAAAGCCACTGACCAGTGGCAAAACAAACAGTTGTCATAATACTGTGGTGCTTAAAAAGCACATAGTTAATTGACAGTCGGACTCTAAGCCTGCAAGGGGAACAGCAGCTGGATATTTGGTAAATATGGATGAGAAAACCGCAACACAGCCACGGTCGACACCTCGCAACACAGCTACGGGAGCCACGGTCGACACCTCGCAACACAGCTACGGGAGCCACGGTCGACACCTCACAACAAAGCCACGGTCGACACCTCACAACACAGCTACGGGAGCCACGGTCGACACCTCACAACACAGCCACGGTCGACACCTCGCAACACAGCCACGGGAGCCACGGTCGACACCTCGCAACACAGCCACGGATGACACGGTCGACACCTCGCAACACAGCCACGGTCGACACGGTCGACACCTCACAACACAGCCACGGTCGACACGGTCGACATCTCACAACACAGCCACGGTCGACACCTCAACACAGCTACGGGAGCCACGGTCAACGCCTCACCACACAGCTACAGGAGCCACGGTCAACGCCACACCACACAGCTACGGTCAACACCTCACAACACAGCTACGGGAGCCACGGTCAACGCCTCTGAAATAAAGCTACGGGAGCCACGGTCAACGCCTCTGAAATAAAGCTACGGGAGCCACGGTCAACACCTCACAACACAGCCACGGGAGCCACGGTCAACACCTCACAACACAGCCACGGGAGCCACGGTCAACACCTCACAACACAGCTACGGGAGCCACGGCCAACGCCTCTGAAATAAAGCTACGGGAGCCACGGTCAACACTTTACAACGTGATGAATTCAAGTGAACAAAAAGAGCCCCGTGGGCCTATCAAGCTCGTTTGAAGGGTTTTGAAGAGTTCAAAACCTTGGGTCTCAATGGGCCGTTTCAGACACCCACCGTTTCCCGTATTCTGTCCTAAAACAATTCCATGCGTTTTCCGATACTGAAACAAGGCTTCATGTTCAGATTTTTATGACGCAAGACAGTTTTATACCGGAGATCCTTGTAATGTCTAAACTTAATGCAAATGAGCCCAAATCATCTGACCTTTCCTGCAGAAACTGCACACAATCAGAAAACTATTCATTGCCTGGACAAAAATATCAACTAATTCATCACATTAAAAACACCATCACTTCAACATCCTTGAACAAAGAAAAGGTGTTCCCTCACAAAAAAACATCAGGAGTAATTGGGACAATTTTTTTTTTAATTCTCTTCTGCAAAACCAAGTCTAACCAACTGATCAATGAAATCAGAAACCCAGGGGACAAAGCCGGGATTTGGTCTTTATTTTCTTCCACAGTGAAAACACCCAAAGTGACACAATAAGAGAAGTCAATATTCTCAGTCCATCAAGCAAACAGGACCTCGGAGTGAAGTTAAAAGATGCATCGCTCATCGTCTGGGGTAATCTAACCTGGCGAGACGTTGGCCTGTGAGTGACAGGCACCGATCCAGACCACAGTCAAAACACTGCGATCAGTTCAACGGACACACTCCAGTTTCTCCGTTATTCATTTTCTCGGGGGGGTGTTAAAGTTTTTTCTTTATTAATATGCACAATATTAATTCTTGCCGATACTCGGTGCCAATCATCGCTCACTGCAGCCAAAGCGGACATTGTGTAAAGCTGGAGCAGAAACGCATATCTCCCCCGACCACCGGTGCAATTTAATGAAGGGTTTCTCACAGCAGCAGCCAAGGCCAACCTGAAGAAAACCGAGCGAACATGGAGACTGAATCACTTGGACCCCCTGATAGGCAGCCTTCACCGTGCCACGTAATCCTCGCCTCCACGCTCCATCTACCCTCCCCAACTTCTGGCAAGCCTCAACCGTAAATGATGCTGCCATCACTGAAACGAACAGTGTGCATTTCTGCGTTCCCGTCTAGAGCTTTAGTGCCTCCTTTAGGCGACCAATACAGGCTGGCCCGTTAGCAGCAGCAGCCAATGACGGACAGAGGGAGGGAGTTTGTCTAGCGGTATTTACATAAGACAGCATGGAATGGGGGGGGGGGGGGGGGTGTTTGCCAACAGGACGAGCCGCCGTTTCTTCACTGACCCACCCACTGCTGTACTCAAATGAGAGCACGGCTTATCTTGTCATACAACACTGACTTTCTCCCAGCCGTTACAAACCGGAGGCATGACACAGATGCCCTGCTCCCATTACCTTGTGGCCTTCATCTAGAGCCGGCGTCAGCCCTCTAGTGCCCAGAGCGGTAGTGCTTTAGTAGTACCTATCCCAGCGGCAGCCAGTCCAGAGCGGCAGCCAGCCCCGCCTATGCGACCGGCAGCCAGCCCAGAACAGCAGCTAGCCCCGCCTATCCGAGCGGCAGCCAGCCCCGCCTATCCGAGCGGCAGCCAGCCCCGCCTATCCGAGCGGCAGCCAGCCCCACCTATCCGAGTGGCAGCCAGTCCAGAGCAGTAGCCAGCCCCGCCTACCCGAGCGGCAGCCAGCCCCGCCTACCCGAGCGGCAGCCAGCCCCGCCTACCCGAGCGGCAGCCAGCCCAGAGCGGCAGCCAGCCCCGCCTACCCGAGCGGCAGCCAGCCCAGAGCGGCAGCCAGCCCCGCCTATCGGAACCGGCAGCTAGCCCCGCCTATCCGAGTGGCAGCCAGCCCAGAGCGGCAGCCAGCCCCGCCTATCCGACCGGCAGCTAGCCCCGCCTATCCGAGTGGCAGCCAGTCCAGAGCAGTAGCCAGCCCCACCTATCCGACCGGCAGCTAGCCCCGCCTATCCGACCGGCAGCCAGCCCGGAACAGCAGCTAGCCCCGCCTATCCGAGCAGCAGCCAGCCCCGCCTATCCGAGCGGCAGCCAGCCCAGAGCGACAGCTAGCCCCGCCTATCCGAGCGGCAGCCAGCCCAGAGCGACAGCTAGCCCCGCCTATCCGAGCGGCAGCCAGTCCAGAGCGACAGCTAGCCCCGCCTATCCAAGCGGCAGCTAGCCCCGCCTATCCGAGTGGCAGCCAGTCCAGAGCAGTAGCCAGCCCCGCCTATCCGACCGGCAGCCAGCCCAGAACAGCAGCTAGCCCCGCCTATCCGACCGGCAGCTAGCCCCGCCTATCCGATCGGCAGCCAGTCCGGAACAGCAGCTAGCCCCGCCTATCCGAGCAGCAGCCAGTCCAGAGCGACAGCTAGCCCCGCCTATCCGAGCGGCAGCCAGTCCAGAGCGACAGCTAGCCCCGCCTATCCGAGCAGATAGGATCACTGGGATTCACAGAGGCATGTCGTTTTATGCCATCTGACACTCGACCCAATGAAGAGGCTGCACAGGATTAGCACCAGTCTCAGTGTCTGATCTCCCGCAGCCCCAACGATCGCATTCTCCCAAAAGACCTCACAGGAGGAAGTAAAGCCGTGCACGTCTCATTAAAAACCTTTGAAAAGGGTAATGCTAAACAGACCTTTGCGTCGAAGGTGACTACATGTGGATGAAAGATGACCCACGCTAGGTCAAAATCACTTAATGTCTGATTAGAGGGTGAAGCGGTAACTATCGGAACGGGAGACCTATGGCCCTTACTGCAGTAACAGAGCAGCTTTCGTCTTGCAGTCCCCCATCTCTTCAGACAGAACAGTGAACCAGGTCTGTCGACGGAGCGCAGATGCTATCCCGGAACGCCGCACAGCCTTATCTGACGCGCAAGGGCTGTCAAACAAACGGGCCTGAACGGGCTGCGCCGCCGCGATAGCGTCCTGGAAGACGCGGCGCCGTTTCCTCCCCTCTACCACAGACAGACGGGGGTTCTGGACCAGTGGGGCAGCAGGGCCTGTCCCAGGCCCTTAATGAACGATGTGGAGAGAAACTAGGCAAACGCTTTCTTTCTAAGAAACGGCTCCTTAACCACGAAACCTTTCTTCTGGCAAAAACTGCTGTGTTCACACAAATGGCCTTGCAAAGGTTTCAGAACTAAACTGATGGGAGATCGTATCATTTCAAATGCTGTAAACCCTATAGATGCAAATCAGAAGGGCCAGAACCATTTGATAACAGCTTGTACGGCCTTGATCAAACGGCCGCTAATATGTTCTACGCTCTTTGATATCAGCCATTCCACGAAAAGCGTAGCACTCTGTGTAATAGATTCGGAGAACTGCTCTGACCATTATTGAGATAGTAAATTATAGCGATTAACGTCTGCATTAGTGTTGGTGGCTATTTCAAATCACCTGTGGCACGAGACGCGAGATCCAGGGGGTCCCTGCCGTCCAATAAATGTCGCCGTGGTGACGGGCAGCCAGGCGATTGCACTGAAACGCGAGGCTTTTGTAACAGAAAGACCAGCAATTCAGAAATCGATGCAAACGGTGAAGAGCGTATATGCTGGTCAGTGTCCCCTTAACGCTGGAGGGCCAGACGCCCAGCACAGACAGGGTCTTCCCAAACAACTGAACGTGCGCAGGCTAAACCTTGGGAAAAGGGAATTTCAATCCTTTTCGGAATTACTCAGAAGCCGGGCGCCCCTGTAAAACTTGTGACGACTGCGCAGATTTAAACAGGGTTCTGTCGCACTGTTGGCTGAAGAGTTTGCTGCAATATTATGTTTGCTGCTGGATTAACGGAGTACCATAGCACTTCTGCTCGTGTTTTTATAGTGCTGTGACAGCTTATTTTCTGTTTGTGCAGTTGGTGACACGGTTTTTGTACCGCTGTCACATGTATAAAGCCAATTCAGCCTTGCAAGTTGCCCTGGATAACAGCATAGACTACATGAGAAAATGTACCACTGCAGAAAAACGACCAATAACAAAAGCCAAGCATCAGTACAACATCGTTAGAGAAAGAGACGAGTATAACAGCTACACCCTAGGCAGGCACAAACACAGGAGAACGGGTTATACAGGTCACAGGTTTCTCCCGCCCACCACAGATCAAAGTGTCCCCCTGATTTCTGACTGCGCCAGGGCAGAATTTCCTGGGGGACGAGTGTGATCCGCTCACATCCACGCTTTACCCAGCAGCGTGGCAGGCCTGTCGCAAATTGCCTGGGCTGCGTCCCCACAGGGAACCTGGTTAGAGGCTCTGAACGCCACTGCGGTTCTGTGGGCAGGGCGGTCAAACACTAACCACCTTTCCACTGTCATGCCTAGGCGGGACATCCCACTACCAATGGCCAATGGCATTTAAACATATTTTTAGGAAGCCTCGACATTTCTGGTTGCTTGTCTTTAGAGTTATTCTTGTTTTCCACACTAAGACTTCTCTGCCCTGGTGTTTGGAGCTTTAGGACATGAAACAG
>JAOYSI010007863.1:0-11857 GCA_025775065.1 Hiodon alosoides | reverse complement strand
TCTGTGTTGCAGCTCCAGCCAGAGGACGTGCCAGAGTAAAGCCCCGAAGTCTTCCCCGAACGAGGAGGACGAGACGCTGAACCTAGCGACGGCTAATTGTGTTTTGCCCCGGACTGGCAGGAATTTCTGTTGTGCTTTTTTTTGTCTTTTTGCCACGAACCGGGAAGTATTTCAGTTGTGCTCTTCTTTTGTCTTTTCCCTTGTCTTTCTCCTGCCCTAGCCAGGGATCGAACTTCGGTCATCACATTTAGTGAATTCACACTAGGAACCAGTCATAATCATTCACAATGATTGTATACAATGATATACAGTACATACTCGCTATGTATTATTCTGCTTGATGTAACTTTTTTCCTCTTTATTTAAGGGAAATATTGTGCATTTTCTGAATATTTCACTAAAAATACAATGAGGGAAAATCAATTGTGGACATAAATTACATTGTTTGAGAGAATAATTAAAAGGATAATGTTGTCCAGGAGTTTTGTTTATTTTGACTGTCACAACATCTATTCAGCCTGTTGCAATGTACATTTTGACATCTTAGTTGTATTCTTTTTGATTTACATCTCCAATTAATTTAATCCTCAAAAAAAAGTCAAAATGATCTCCTGGTGGGTGCTTTATTCAAGTTCCAGAAGCATCTGTAAAGTTACAATCAACAAAATCTTTTTCTTCACAACTATGCCTTGTTAGTATTTATAAGACCAAACCATTATTTACCAAAACACTATTTTCTTTCTTGCGAAACAAGACCATGCAATGAACAAAGGACTCAAAGGGGCATTTAACTACAAAATAATTAACAAGGGTAAATGAAGACAGGTATTTAGTGAACAGAGAATCTGTGAAATCTGTACAAATCTGTGATCTGTGGATATATTATGAAATTGTTCTGTGGGGATATGGCAGAAAAATATATGGTTTCTTAGTGAAACAATGTTGTAGAATTAGCATACACATTGTTATATCGAAATTCAAAAGTTCTCATTATCAATGCCAAAATCAAATTGAGCACAATAACAATCATTTATTGCACAAAACTATAGCCACAAAACTATTGTTGTCTTTTTTATGCAAACCATAAGTCATGGTTTGACTATGATAGATGCTGACCAGCAGGTGCAACCAACCATCAGTAGATTTGTTATTTATTATATTATCCATTATTTGCATTACAGCAGTAACTGCAGGCAAATACATGGCGAACGTTTCAGAGTTTTTGATTTAATAATCTTTGTATTCAGTTCCATTGATTTATTATTGCAATTACTTTGTTTTTGATCTCCACATAATTATCTTCGCTTTTACTCAAATGTATTAGCTTTATATTTTCCACTTAATATTTTTTGTTTATGATTTATTTTATTTTGAACTCAATTTTTAAAAATTGACCCTTTAGGTTTGCCTCACATCCACATTTGAGCCAGTTATTCTTCTCAACTTAATCAAAGATTAAGTTGATTTTTTTTTATTTATTAAAAATTAAAAAGCTAATATGCCATCTGGAGGTGCATGCATGGCCCTCATAATCCAGTATCCTTTTAAGAAGGATGTAATGTATTCATCTATCATGCATTACGGTTTTTCTCGCAGTGTCACAAGGGAAAAAAATAAGGTGTGAGGATCAGACTGTCTGACCTGACAGACATCAAAGGGCTTATTGAGAAAATTATCATATTTGTTTTATGACTTTTTTTTCTCTCTCTTACATAATTTATTTGTCTTGTTTTCTTCAAACCTGAATAAGAATCTTCTGCTGTTCCCATTAGGGAGTAAATCTAACAATTATCTAACAAATCATGATATTCAAAATGGATGTCTCACACATACATTCATTATTAGCATACACTTGGGGGTTGTTATATATGTATATATTTGTAGTTTTAGTTTTTGATACAATTATGAATTACATGGTAGAGCTAAATATTAATTTAAATGCAATTATGTCATCTTTGATGGACTTATTTACACCAGTCAGGCATGATCAGATGTGCAACAACACATCTAACACAAATAATTGAACTGAATTTTATCTTTGAAGGCTTATAATCTTGTTGTTGTTTTTAAATCAATTGCGGTTTGTGTTTTTGTCAATATTAATATAAAAGTTAAAAAAAAATCATGACTTTTTTTATCAATCCTAGCAGTTACTGCAGTGTTGTATTCATTACATTGGCTGCCAATGAGGCAGCGGGCTGATTTTAAGTTACTTTTGTCAACTTTTAAGGCTGTAAATGGGCTAGCTCCTTCGTATCTAACAGATACGTATGTCCCATCTAGATTACTTTGCTCACAAGAGGCTGGGATTCTATATACACCAAGAATAACCAAATAAAAATCTGGAGGAAGAGCATTTGCATATAGAGCTCCACAACTATGGAATAGCTTCCCAAAATTTGTTTTAAAGCAACATTAAAAACATATCTATTCAAACTTGCATACAGTCAATGGGGGACTGTGAGAGTGAAGGGACGGTGGCTATTAGAAATGTTTTGGTGATAAGAACCATTCCTGTTGTCGCAACATCATTGGTGGTTCCCCCCTAGTTGGCTGGGTTCTGCCTTTGGTGGGGCGAGATGGGTTCGGACCACCTTCCTGGCCATGTTTTGTTTTCCGGTGCTCACCCTCTTTGTATGCTGCCATAGATATACACTATATGGACAAAAGTATTGGGCCACACCACTAAATCATTGAATTCAGGTTTTTAATTCAGTCCCATTGCCACAGGTGTATAAAATCAAGCACCTAGCCATGTGTCCTCAGCTGCTAGAAGGGGACGACAATGGCCTGTTATTTTAATAGTACCCATTCCCCCTTCTCATGCAGTAGGCAGGGTGGGTTGGCATGTTTGCAGTGATGACAACCCCGATACTTGTGATTTGCAGGCATGGTATTACAGCCCGGAGGATCTGTCCTTTGCGGGGAATAGCAGATTTCCTGGCCCGCCGGTGAGGTGAAGCGTGTCAGTATTGCAAGCAGCCAAGGCACATAGAGTGTATCTAAACAAACAGCATCACTTTGAACGTCCCGCCGAGCACCATTAAATCCATTATTAAAAAATGGGAAGAATATGGCACAAGCGCGACTCTGTCGAGGAAAGGCCGTCCACCAAAATTCAGTGACCAAGGAGGGCATTAGACAGAGAAGAAACCAGGAAGCCAGGAACTGGAGAGATCTGCAGCTCAGATGGGAGAAACCATCCATGGGACAGCTATAACCCGGATGCTCAACAAAGCTAGGCTTCATGGATGTGTGGTGAGAAGAAAGCCATTGTTGAAAACAACACATAGAAAATTCCTGTTTGGAATTTTAAAAAAGGCCTGTTGGAGAAACAGCAAACATGTGGAAAAAGGTTCTCTGGTCAGATGATACCAAAATTTAACTTTTTGGCCAAAGCGCTATGTGTGGTGCAAAATCATCACGACTCATCACCCTGAGAACACCATCCCCACAGTGAAGCATGATGGTGATAGAATCATGTTGTGGGAAAGCTTTTCAGCGGCAGGGACTGGAAAACTTGTCAGGATTGAGGGCAAGATAGATGAAGCCAAATATAGGGCAATTCAAGAGTCTGTTTTTTTTATACCAAAGCTATAATTGTATCATTTACATCTATAGGCTACTTAGTGGAAACAGTCAGATTATTAAGTGTTGGTGTTCATTGTTCATGAAAAAAGATTACAGAATTCCTATGATTGCTAGATGCAGTACGGAAGAACCAAATTTGCCAAAGTACCATGGATGAAGGGTTCTCAAAATTTTCCGTTGGATGGAGATCGTAAGACTAGGACCACTAAGTAGAGAAATGAGAGAACTGTAAATGTTTCATAATTGCAATGAAATTGTGTAATAAACATCAAATATTTGTACTAATATGACTTAAGATATTTTACTTTAATATTATTAATTATACATATTTAGAGTCAATAGCTCTTTATTAACAACTTTGGTGGCTCACCAGTATGAAATGTTATGTGATGTGTAACGCTGGTTAAAGCTGGTGTTTTAGGTTTGTAACAAATCTACCCTAGGTAGTATGGCTAGGGGGGTAAAGGGAACAATGCGGTGGTGGTAAGATGTAAAACAGAACGACAATAACATGACAGGGGCAATTTGAATACCCAACAGAGGAAGAGAACAAAAACAGGGTAGCTAATAGGGGTGAGACCGAATAGTCAAACATTATTTGATAACGATGGCACCTATCGACAAGTTAATCCAACATTCGAAAGTTTAAAAAAAGTATATATTGAGTATATTTTAAAGCCTGTACTGCTGATTGGCTCTCTATGTGGCGGTACTGAAGACTGACTGGAGGGTGGGATTTGTTATTTCTTGTCTGTGATTGGATAAACTGGCACGTACCTCGGCTAATGATGGCTTCCTCACAGAAAAGTTCAGCATGGAAATACTTTGACAAAGTAAATGAAAACAGTGTTAAGTGTAAAATATGTGTAGTGCTATTAAACTACCACAAATCTACAACTGGTATGTTGACCCACCTAAAGGCCAAACACCTTTCTGTAACGCTAGCAATGACAGAAAAGGAAAGAGGACCACAATAAACCCCCCATTGCATCCTTTGTTAGGATTTTTTGTTTTTTTTTGTTTTTTGATTTTTTGATCCTTTGTTTTTTTTTTTTGCTTCCATGGAAAGCTACTATGCCACTCAGGTCTTTTTGTTCATTCATTCATTATTTATTTATTTATTTATTTATTTATGTGATTAAGCTAGCTAGATACATACATAGCAAGCTTTTCTTTATTCACTGGAACTCGAACAGGTATGCTTCCGATTTGATTTAATGTAGACTGGTAGTCTATATGTTAAGTGTGGTTTGAAAACGTGGGGAAAGTAAATCGTTAGTTAAGTGGATTGTATAAATTAGCTCGCTAGATAATCTAATGCATTTTGTATTTCGCTGTTATGACCGGAAAACATTATTGCCACAAGGACGCTAATGTTAAGACATTTGCCTTGCAGCTCACATTGCTAAACTATTATTAAAATTAAAATTTTAATAGTAATTAAATATAAAATTAAATTAGTAATTTAATGCAAATTTTACGGGAGACGCCCATGTTTTATAAGCAATTGATACTTTTTTTTTTAATTGTCACAACCTTTATAATTAATTTCAAATTGTAATTAACGGAAAAGGTTGTGACAATATCGGTAAAAAAAAAATACGAAAAATACGAGAGTAGCACACCTGTCAACTCTCGTGTGAGAGGGGGCGACTGTTCGATCAGTTGACCTCAATAGCTGTGGAATTATCGATAGTCAAAAACATTTGTCATGCACATCCCTAGTAGCTAAACAATGACAAAGGGTTAGCTAAACAGGGTGACTAAACAAAGATGGGTTTTAAACACAAGCTAAGAACCGTAATGGGAACTAGCCCACAAATCTAACAAAGATATCTACCACGTTAGAGTCTCCTACTCGTTCTCTGACTACAACTACAACTACAACTACAACTACAACATGCTCCATTCCAACTACTTCACCCTCCTCGTCTAGAGGGAATTGGACAGTTTAAATAGTGGGGTTTTGTCTTCCAATTGGCCAAAGGAAACAGGAAACTGACCAATCCATGGTATCGGATGACGTCTGGGGTGGAGAAGCTGCCAAACTCCTGTGGGAGACATAAGGGATGCAACCAAAACACCCACTCTACATATGACACCACACAAGCTCTAGCGTGAAGACGTAACAACTTTATTGGCAATGAGAAAGGGTATATAGGAGCAGCATAAACATTGGGTTTATTGTGTTTTTTGGGTCTATTGTTATATTTGAACCCATTGTGGTCCGAATTCCGGATGAATGTTTACTGAATGACTTATGCCAAAAGCAATGGAAATCACAATAAATAAAAAGAAAATTTCGCTTTGTAAGATCAAGATTGCGATTATTAGCCTATTTTAAGTCAGTTGTGTTTAAAATGGCAACATAATACAATGTTGCTAAATGTAATGAAAAGCTGAAGATACTATGATTATTGCAATGTCATAAAAGTTCTATTTTTGTCCTAGTAAAGCAATTCCAAAATGTGGAAAATAAATAATAAAAAGAAAAACGTGAACTGGGCTTCAAAATTATTGAGTAACTGAAAAATAAAACAACATCTATGCATAATTTTCTGTTATTTTTTGCTTTTATCAGCAAACGTCTCTCTAAAGTATAAATTAACAACAAAAACAAAGTATTGCAACGGTATTACTTCAACTGGCAGGTAGGTCTGCCTAATCGGCAGAAAATAAAACCCCTCTCCGTGAAAACCCGCCTTCAAAGATTCAAATAGATGCAATAATTTAACAGCCTTGTATTTTTTGAAAACCTAATATTTTTTATTCTAAATATTTTGAAAAAATGTCACTTTTCAAAACAGGAAAGAAGGGTTTACAATTACAGAATTTAAATTTATGAATATAGAATTTGGCAAATATAAAAATATAATTCATTATGAAATATTTTTTATCATCCTCCTTCTTATATTCAAAACTTCCAAAATGAGTGTCTTTAAAATTGAAATGAAACTCATCAAAGAATATTTGCATAAAGATAGGAACATCTGACCAGAATTGTTCTGTATAGGTACATGTCCAAAACAAATGCATTGTTGTTTCATCAGTGTAATTACAAAAAGAGCAACTGGTGTCTAAGTTCTTTTTAAATCTGGAAGAAAGAAAACATTTGACCAGGTTGTATTTATTTAGCAGTTTAAATGAAACTTCTCTCACCTTATTCGTCAAAAGATATTAATATGGTAAGGACCAGACTTTTTTCCAAGGTATGCTGTCATCAAAACCATTCCAATATGAAACCACATAAGAAACCGTGACAGTATCTTGTTTAAAAAGTGTTCTAATTATTTTGTTGTGATGACCATCTGAAAAACAGGTCCACATTTGTTTCATAGGGATCAAAAGCTGGAAATCCCTCTTAACAACATAGTCACACCTATGACCATCTGGTTTAAGTAATTGACCAACCTGTTAATGTTATTTTCAAACCAGTTCAAAGAAAATGGATTTGTTTTTTTTAAAAGTAATATACCTGTTGTTCCAAATTAAATATGTGTGAGGTGAGAAATTGTGCTTAAAGATGAGAGACCAGGAAAGAAGAATCTGCTTATGAAATTTGCATAGATACAAAGGGATCTTTGTAATATCATAGTCGCAGACTAATAAAAACCTCAAGCCGCCCATTTAGAAAAAAATGTAGGAGGGGATTCCTCATTCCTCCCATTCCAAATGGAGTTAGGATTAGTAAAAAAAACTCATCATTTTGAATGTGTTGATAAAAGTTGTAAAATCAAGAAGATTTAGACCACCATGTTCCACAGTATTCATTAATACAGATTTTCTAATATAATGTACCTTATTCTTCCAAACAAAGTCCAATAACATTCTTTCTGTTTGTTTAAGAGTTGGATCATCAACATATAAAGAAAGAGCTGGATACGTAAGCCTAGACAGACCCTCACCCTTAGAAAGTAAAATTCTACCCTTCAACGATAATTATCTCTGGAGTCTTGTCAGTTATTAAAGATAAATTGGAAATCTTGTTTTACAATCTTTAGTTATGAGAATTCCTAAATAAGTTACTTGATTTTTTATAGGATGTTTTATGTTATATTGCTAACAGATGGGATATCACAGTTTTTTAAAGCCATTAATTCACACTTATTCATATTCAGACACAGCCCAGAAGCAGTAGGAAAAGATCCAATTAAATCTAAAGCAATAGAAACTTGAGATGCATCTTTCAGGAATAATGTGATATCATCTGCCAGCTGATTGATGACAATATGTCTATCTGCCACCCTTATCCCACTCAAAGAATTTTGTGAGACATATGTGGCAAGACATTGCAAAGCAATCAAAAAAAGGAAAGGGGAGATTGGGCATCCTTGTCGGGATAAAAATAAAGTTTAAATTGTTTGGCAAAAAAAAAGGATCAAATTTTGCTCAACAGAGTCAAATGCTTTACAAAAGTCCAGAAATAACATAAACCCGTCTGTCTCAATGAGATTACCATAATCCAATAAGTCTAATACCAGTCTAATATTATTTACTATATGTCGATTTCTCATGAATCCCGATTGTTATTTGTCTATGATCTAGAACGTCTTTGACTCTTTTAGCAAATGGCAAAGCCATTAAGGAGAATTACAGGGCGGCAATTATCAATAGATAATAAATCTTTTTAAGGTTTTGGGATCAAAGTAATGATGCCCTGGGTCATAGAAGGAGCAAGGGACCCTCTGCCAATACTTTCTCTGAAAACTTCTGTCAAATAAGGAGATATCTGCTGTGCAAATTCTTTATAAAATTCAGCTGAGAGACCATCATTTCCTGGTGATTTATTACTTTACAAGCACTGGATTGATTGAAAAACTTGTTCAACGTTAATCTGAAAATCACAACAAGCTTTCTCATCTTCAGAAATACTTTTACAACGATCAGTAGAATCCAAGAAAGAGGTAGCAAGTTCTTCACAATAACTGGATTGATAAAGTTTTCCATAAAACTTAGCACAATAGTTTGCAATCTCAAAAGCGCCCTCAACAATGAAATTGTCAATTCTTAATTTGTCAATAAACACATTTTTGAGCGATTTCTCTCCAACCTAAAGAAATAGGGAGAATTTTGTTCCCCTTCTACAATCCATTTACTTCTGGATCTGATGAATGGCCCTTCTGCTTTGAGCTTATAAATATCAAGTCAGTAAAATTTTCTTGCTTTGAAAAAGAGGATAGTTTGGATAAAGTATGATTTTCAGCAAAATTTTCTATTTTCCTATTTCATATTTACATAATTCCAAATTAGAGCCATATACTTTTTCATTTTTTGCCTTATTCCAATAGGTATCAATAATATTAGCAATAGCTGCAATTACCTCCAGAACCTGAAAGAGTGAGTTATTTAGTTTCCATAAAGAAGCCCTTTTGGCAGAATTTGAAGAAAGAGGGATTTAAATATAGAGAGCCCTGGGGTCAGTCATAGGAGTATTAATAGTATTGATAAAGATATTATTACAAACTAAACATTTAGATAATAACCAGTAGTCAATCCTGGACTGACGAGAACAGTCCTTGTAACATCAAGTATAATGCTGAATTTTAGGAAATTGTTCCCTCCAGACATCAATAAGGCAAAATTTGTCATGAGAATTCTTAATCTTAAATTAGCAGAGGTAGTATTTCTAGGAGGCCACCTATCCATTGTATTGTCCATTGTTATGTTGAAATCCCCTCTTATAATGATTGGAGCAGTAGGATATTTTCGTAACCATTGTAACATTTTATCCTCCAGGGTTTCAAACTAATTATTATTATCAAAAGAGGAATTGTAACCATATAAGTTGATGACAATAAATGTGATTTTTTGTTTAGAGTCACAACCAAAAAATAGAAGTGACCTAAAGAATCAAAGTCTGCAGCCAAGACTTCCCCCTCAAATCTGTCCTTAAAGATACCAACCCCAGTTGAATGTTCATATCATTACCCCATTCTGATTTCCGGAAATGTGTATCTTCCTTAGTAGAGAGACATTCTTGAAAAAAACAAGTCTGTCTTATGCCTCTTCGCAAACAACAATAAAGCTTTCCTTTTCACAATGTTTCTAAGCACCCTGACATTAAGAGATAGTAAAGACAAAGACATGTTGAACAAGAACAATAACACACTAACAAAATACTTCACCTAAAGGTGGTAATAACCGCTTGTAAATACAACCAGTTATATCTTTAACATAGCTCCGCCAAAAAGATTTGATGCAAATGAAACTGAGGCTGCATAGTGTTTTAAACCCCTAACTGTATAAAAAATAAAACAACCTCTAAATTATCATACTCCAAGTACAACAAACTTTTGACCACACACAACACTGTCAAATTAAGAGAAATTCAAGAAGGCGAGGAAGTGGTCATCTTCTGGCATATGAGGCAAGGTCTACACATCATTCGTAGTGAGTTTTTTACCATTAATGTAGGCAAACGGACCCTGGAACCCTGCTTTCTTCCTGTCCTTCCTTTGCTGTTCAACCAGAGGCCAAAGCTTGTTCCTGGCATCCCTGATTCCCTGAGAGAGGTCCTCCAGTATCCTGACATTCTTTTGCCTCAGTACAGCTGACAACTCAGCATCCCTCCATATTTTGTCCCGGTGTGTGCATGAGACAAATTGCACAATTATACGGCGAGACGAATTATTGTTGTCAGAACGTGGGCCAAGTCAGAGCACAATATCCACCGAGTTGGGAAGCTGGTCAGCGAAATCCTGAGAAATCTCGCTGAAAAGGCTGATGATAAGCAGTTTCACATTCTCACCCTCTCGCTCCTTTATGCCTGCAACTTTCAGATTCCATCTTCTCTTTGTGTTTGATATGCATCAAATTCGTCACATTTGTCACGAGGGGCGGCATTCTCTTTTTCCAGCCTCATGACTCTACCTTTGATGGAATCCACTTTTCCAGCTACAGTTTCCATCTGTCTGCCCAAAGAGTTGAGAGAATTGGCAAGGTTCTTTATTTATGCTTGCTTTTTAAAACAATGGGGATAAATCCAGCATGGACAGCTACGGAAGTGAGAGATATGAAACACCTGTCTGAGAAAGTAAGGAAACATGAGAACACTAAGGCACACATGGATAATTTGGTCAAGCTAGCCATATCGGGAAGAGTGAAAATCGCTACGCAGCTCAGCGACGGCCACATTAAGTTTTCTTATACATAGTTGTCCTCATTTGTTTAAGTTGGTCATGGAGGCATCACCATTTAATTCAGACCGGTAAATGAATTCTTCATAGCTGTTTAATGAATAACCAGGTGTCAAGCAGATGTACTCAGACTTTGACTGGTAGTGTACATTTGTTCATGTTAAGCTCCAGTGTGGTGTTTTTGTGTATAGTTGACATTTTAAAATAAAAAATGGCAGGCTGGTTTGTACTGGCATGTGTCAGGCAGGCTGGCTCATAATGGGTACATGCCTGTCAGGTTGGTTTATAATGGGCACTTGCCTAGCAGCCTGGCTCATAATGGGCACTTGCCTAGCAGCCTGGCTCATAATGGGCACATGCCTGGCAGGCTGGCTCATAATGGGCACATGCCTGGCAGAATGGTTTGTAATGGGCATGTGCCTGGCAGGCTGGTTTGTTGTGGGCATGTGCCTGGCAGGCTGGTTTATATTGGGCAGATGCCTGGCAGGCTGGTTTATAGTGGGCACATGCCTGGCAGATTTCTGGTGGCATTTGAAAATGTTTGTATGAGGAGGTGAATTGATGATGTACCTCAGAAGGTTCTTCTGAGAAGTCAAAATTTTCTGAGTGACTTACTGAATAACACCCATCCCTGAGAAAAAGTTTAACATGCTTTTTCTTTTTTTCTTTTAGTGAGATAATGAAATGTTACTGGATCTCATCACTCTCATAACAAAGAGTCTGATGCACGTGTGCAGAGAACGATACATATTGTAAAACAAGATTCTACAGAGGATTTTAATGGAAAATCACTTGGAATGTCATTTGTAGCTATCAAAAAAGAGCACTTTCAGTGGCGATGTGAAAATCCAATGAACCAAAAGGTAAATCTTTCAACAAAGAACAAATCTTTCTTTAACATTTGTAAATGTCCATATTTTTTAATTACAGATCACACATAAAACTGGACAAAGTATAGAGGTTAATTACAACTGTTAAGAACTTCAAAGGTCTCAAGTAAAAGTAAAGTGAAATAGCTATTTATTTGTAGTAGTAACATGTTATCAAAAATAAAATATATGTTGCATAGTTCTAATTGCTGATGATTGTATTCTGGCCAAGTTGGTCGATAAACAACATTTATGTGCATT
>JAOYSI010007862.1:0-11857 GCA_025775065.1 Hiodon alosoides | reverse complement strand
CTATACCGTAGCTACTTAGCCTTGGGTAAACGAGCTTCCCGTTGTGTGGCTGTCATTGTGGCTTTGATGGTTTTGACCGGACATACAGTAATTGTAGAAGGCAGACCTGGTTCCCTAGGTAACTGGTAGAAGTTCCCGTGCTCTCTCACCTCTTTAATCAGGGCAGTGGCACTGGTGGGACTGGTAAGAAGGCACAAAGTAAGACCCCAAAACGGGGGGTAGAACCTTCGGATTTGTTTTACCCTCATTTTACCCTCATGCCCCAAGGGAAACCCACTTGCCCTCAGACCCATACACACGTCGTCTTGGGTCAGGCTCTGTACGGGTCTTGTTTCAGTTCTTAGCTCAGACAGGAAGTCTTGGGGGTGGTGGGAGAGGTGCAATTTCGCCCAGACTGTCAAACTGGGCTAGGTCTGTCACTATGGCCGATCAATGAACAATTCAACTTGCTCTAATCTATTTGGCTCTGTCAGTCTTTAATCGATTCAGTACCACAGACCTGGTATTTAAGCTAATTGCCCCTACTTGTTATTCTGAGATCCCCTGGCACTTTCGATCTTATCAGTCGGTAGTGAGGTCATCGCCCTGCCGTCTCGTCGGAGTGAGAACCGGGAGCTAGGAACGCTGGTTTCCTCTGGGCTCTACTGGTTGCCTGTTGCCTCACATCACTCATTAATAAAAAACCCTGGCTCTTAGTCTCCATCTCCTCAACAAAATAGGCCATCTCCGGTAATCATCCCCCCTCTGATCATTTCTCCACACGCTGGCAACATCACTCTTCAAGAAGTGATATACCAACTAACTCACATACATATTCAGTGAAGAAGAGGTGAGCAACGGAGAGCTTTCAAAAGTGCCCAAATGACTGGGACCGTCCAAGCAGGTGTCCGCAGCAAGCCGCTGTTCCACAATAACAGTAGGCCAAGATAGGAAACTTGGAGCTACTCGGGAGGCATGACTGTTTCTTTTCTTAATGTGCTGCTATGCAAAATCCGCAACAAACATATACTCCAAGTAATGTAACATCTTACATTTCAATAGGATGACAGTTGTAGCCTCATACTCTTTCACACATTGGTCTCTCTCTCTCTCTCTCTCTCTCTCTCTCTCGCTCTCATTCTCTCTCTCTCTAATTCAGAGGGTTTTTCATGCTCACTGGTGAAGGCTGTTTGCTAGGAAGGTTTTGGGATTTCTGTCTCAGCCCATTACCTATATGCACAAAAATCATGAATCGATTCACAGCATGAAGAGATGGGAGAAGATGGATTGAACATTGTGATTGGCACTATGGCTTGAGAACCCACACCCAACAGCAGTGTATATTTTTGTGTCACAGGAACGTCCATGTTTTCAGATGAGGGATGAACTTGATTTTTCTCAAAATTGTCACAAAGGATGGTGTATGCACAGCCCTGGGGCAGTACTGGCGGTGTCTGCATGGCATGCAAATATGAGTCACACGAAGAGGGCCAGATTAAGTTAACCTCGCACAGAGACACGTGAGGTATTAGCCCTCGGCCTGTCAAAGCTGTCCCTCAGAACCCCGCCAGAGCAGGCATTAGGGATTTGATTTGACAAGGGGAACGCCACTGTACGTGACTCGTTTCAGGCTCCATCACTTTCACCCCAAAAAAGGTCAATGGGTGCTTTTTGGGAGGAGGATACTTTTGTATTTTCCAGCCTCCCCCACACCACACAAAAAGGGGGGAAAAAGCTTATTTTTGGTTGACTTTCTTTGTTGGACAGTGCCCCTCACTCCAACCTTGACTATACCCCCACTCCCCCCAGCCCCAAAACAAGGGAGCAGAAGGTGGAGGAGCATTCCTCCATGAAGATTTTCCTTTTCTACCTTTTCTTTGACTTCACGCTGGTTATTCTGGCCACAGCGCTTGGTGACCCAGGACAAGGGGTCGGGTACCTGGGGGAACAATGGGGAGCTTTCCACCGAGAGGGGTGGAGGGCGAGCTCTGCCATTGTCTACCACCTTAGATACTCACCAGTGCCCGAGAATAAAGGAGGGTGCCGTAAACCCCAATTTTCTGCAGATTAAGTCAAATTAGCAGCAGGCTGCCCCTTAAAAAGGGATGCTTTTTTGATGGGAGTGTCTTCTCCCACAACGACCCCACACCTCCTACTCTGCCACTTCCCAGCTGTTCTGCTGCAGAAGTGTAAGATCCTCCTTTTACAAATCTCCGCCCCCACCTCTTCAGACCTAATGATGCCCCCAGGGGCACCAGGCCTGGAGGGCAGGTGGCAGGTTGAATAGTCTCACTGGAGCGGAGACACCTCCATCCGCAGTCCCCCGACCCCCCACCAAAGCCAACCTGTCTCACTTGGAAGAAGGAAGGAGCAGATATCGGGACCCTGCGGTTCACTGAACCCTTATCCCGAATCTCTCCTTCAAATACTCACACACATACACACACACACACACCCCATAACCGCCTGCATTGTTGTACAAAGGACTCGAAAGTGTGGCTTACTCACTGCCTTTTCACTACTAGTGTTGTTAGCTACTGAGTGGGTGCTCAGGCACTGAATTGGGTCACGTGAGTACACCCGCTTTAACCTGGAGGACCTCTGTCAATCGGAAACAGATTGCCTCTGGGAATCATGCGCAGGTCCACCAGGCTGAACCTGATGCCCATTTGAGCCTTCCACAGGAATGTAAGCTTCGTAGTTGGATGTAATGATTGTTTTCTCTCTCTGGAAAACAGGCCTCTTTAATTTAAGGGGATTTTTTTCCTCCACATTCACTGGATCAATATTGTCTAAATAAAAGCCAGAGTGGAATGCTTAGAGTACAGTTGAGTTGCTCAGGGGACGAGTCCGCCTTTTGCGCAGCAGTAGAGATAAAGAGAGGAGGCGGTCTTTGTCAGCCCTACTCTGTTCTTAATCTGACCCCCCCAGTCTTCGTTCAAGGAGGGACACATGAACCAGTCCCACAAGAAAATTAAAATACTTTGGAGCCAAAGTTCCTTTAAAGCCTTTTTTAAATTGAAAACAGAAAGTTTAACAACTATTCTCATTAATGACAGCATTGAAATTCAGTTGCTTTTTGTTTATTCCTCAAAATTTCAAACCCTTCTTTGGGTATAATGTGAGTAAGTCAATGTCTTGCACAAGGATTAGAGAAGAGATTAATTAAAACAATGGAGGGGGTTGCATTTCCAACCCTACAGCCGTGTGCTATTTCTGAGACATAGCATCACTTTGAATCGAGAGAAACTGATCTCTGCATTCAGGATTTTCGTCATCATATCAATGAAAGTAATATCATTGTGGTTTTACATAAACCAAAACCGATCAAACTCTCCACACTGAGAACAACAGTGTACTCATTTACCCAACCAGAATAACAGCTCGATATTCACTGTCCCAATTTCGGATAAGCACATTGCTCACCCCTCAACGAATTTCAACCTGCCTGGATTAAATCCAGTCATCGCTTTGGCAACGGCTGTCCTGTCCTTTGGAATGTGTTCACAAACTCTAAAAAAATTAAATAAATAAAAACCTGTAAAATTCTTCAGATATTTAATATAATTGTCATGTCATTCCTGGAACAATGTCATTCCTGGAATTCTCTCATGGAAATACTGTCAATTAAAAAAATTAAAATAAATTCGACAGCACAATTTTTAGCTTGTACTATGCTGCCATCTGCAGTAAGTTGGTATATTACATGTGAAATTTTAATGTGAAGAGATCCCTATTCAAAATCCCTATTCAAAACAACTATTCAAAATAACTATTCAAAATAACTATTCAAAATAACTATTCAAAATAACTATTCAAAATAACTTTGTTGTATAGACAGTTCTTTTCAGTCAGAACAGGCTTTGCAATAGCTTAAGAAAGTAATCACTGCATAAAACAAAAACAGCATACAGTGTTAATACGGTCATACAAATAACGGTGTTAAAAATAGCTAGCATTTTAAACTTTTTCTCAGAAACACCTGAAGACTGAAATTAATAGCTGAGCAATCCACATAAGAGTACAGGTTCCATTCACCAATCATCCTCTTTGCCGAAAGCCACCGTCTGGACAGTGATCTGGACAGTAGTGTCCAGTGCGATGGTAGGATTTGAGTTCCTCTATGTGTGTGTGAGCAAGTGTGAGAGTTTCAGGCGTAGGTCCAGCTCTGGAGCGTACACCTGACTCTTCTAGGCATAGTCAGCCAGGCAGCACTTTGACTTTCATCCTTCACACCCTCTAGCACTGCTGCTCATGGTGGTCCCTGGGGAGACTCTGCCGCTGCTGAAGGACTTGTTCCAGCTCGTATTCCCCCTGCTGTGTGCTGGTCCGCAGTCGAAATGGGCAGCGCTCCCGGAATGGGTCCAATGGGCTGTTCCGGGAGGTGGGGCCTGGCCCGCCAGTCATCTCAAACTCCACACGGCGCTCCGGGTGTTTACTGGGGATCCTCAGAAACACCCGGCGGGGCGCACAGACGTCTTGCTGGTCGGTGGTGGTGAAGGCACCCACTTTCCGCACCACCTTGCCAGTCCCGCCAGAGGTCTGAGGTCGCCCTTGTTCAAGATCAGACCTGGTGGGCGGCTTGACCCTGAGGTCGTGGGCCGTCGGTGGGTACGACACGCCAGGCACTTGAAGGGTAGAGTGAACCGACCGGCTGCGCAAGGAGTGCCGCAGGACCACTGGCTGAGTCAGTAGAGGGGTGAAGGTCCTGCCCATGCCCTGGAAGCTCTCAGCAGGAGAGACAGGGCTGGGGACAGGGGGCTGAGACTGCCGTTGCTGTGACGAGTATGCTTTGGCTCCAGGATCTTTCCTTGCTAGGGGAGGAGGAGACCCACAGTCATCCCTAACGCTGGCATTGGCTTCCATGTTGATGCTACTCTGGTCAGAGTGGCAAATCTGCTGGGCAGCATTTACAGTGAGGAGGATTTTTTCGGTGGTGGCCAGGCAGTGTGGGCCTCTCCTCCTGATACGGTTTTGGACAGCCCTCTCACTGCAGGACGGAACCCACTTGGTCATCAGAAACGACTCCCGTGCTGCGGGACAGATTGATCTGTTATATAAGTTGACATATATGTTAAACATGTTAGAGATGTTACATGTTCATTGGTTTTTAAACAACATATTTTAGCATTTACCATAGTTCAACTACTACATTTCATGTAAGCCATATAAATGACACTCCTAGTGACTCCTAGTGGTAAAGTTAAAAGATTCAGGACATACATTTCAACACATGCATACAACACTCCAAAATTTCTGTTATAACCAACCTCTGACTCTAATACATGATTTAGCTCATGGTTTAATTTTCAATTTTTTTTCAAGGTCTTTCTCATTGCCATCATGGAAAATGGTAAAAAAAACATCAATATCAATAAATGATCCGGTCAACAAAGCAGTGCAATAAGTGATGTTGATGTCCACACAAAAGCTTATAATGTGCCTATGCTTGACAACCTAGACCAGGGGTTCCCAAACTGTTTTTCTCTATGACAGAATTTTGATACAGTAGCAAAACAACAAAACAACCAAAATAATGTGAATGCTTTTCTTCACTTTTAACTAAAATACAGTTGAAGCCTTATTCAAGAAAAGCCTCATAATTTTTTGTCCACATTTAGTGTCATCCATGTTTTAATTAATTTTCAGTTTGATTTTAAACTTCTCACTCACAAATGTACGAGCGTTGTACAAAGCGCAAGACAATTTCACGTTGGAGACGAGAACTTGTTTTTCTTTCCAAGTGTTCACCATGGCCATATGTTTGAGGTCATTGTCCTGTTGCAGAATAAACTTGGGACTGATCAGGTATTGCATGATTGATGAGTATCTGCTTGTTGTTCTCAGCATTGAGGATGCCATTCATTCTGACCAGATTACCAACTCCATTTGCAGAAATGCAGTCTCAAATCAGCTGGGACCCACCACCGTGCTTCATTGTTGGCTGCAGATATTCATCCATGTTGCGCTCTTAGATTTTCCACGGACAAATGGGCCTCCTGTTTGAGCCAAAAATTTCAAATTTTGACTCGTCGGTCCAGAGCACTTGCTGCCATCGTTCAGCACCCCACTGTTTTCGTGCATAGTTTAGTCTCTTGGCTTTGTTTCCACTTCAGAGAAACTTTTTAGCAACTCTTCCATGAAGACCACTTCTGACAAGACTTCTCTAGGCTGTAGTGTGGTGTAATTGGGTTCCAGTGGTTCCAGTGAGTTCAGAGCTGAAAGCAGTGCTGGATTTCGAAGAGACGTCAGTTTGATGTATCTCTTGTTTGCTGCACTCAGTTTCCATGGCCAACCACCGCGTTTCTGGTCCTCAACTTTGCCTGTTTCTTTGTGCTTCTTCAGAAGAGCTTGGACAGCACATCTTGAAACTCCTGTTTGCCGCAAAGTGGATGCCCCTGCTAAAGAGCATTCATGCTGCCAGCAGACAATATATATATTAAGGATGTAAATGGGACTAATACCAATCAGCAACTATCCATGCTGATGTATACATTTGCATTTACATTTTAGTCATTTAGCAGACGCTTATCCAGAGTGACGTACAAAAGTGCTGTAGTTTTAGGGTTCAAGTGCAATATAAAACTGAGCTATCTTGCTCTATTGACAATGCCTGAGACTCTCAGGCAATGACTGAGAGCAGGTATAAGAGAAATGCTGCGAAAAGATAGCATATCAATAAACATGCTTAACCAACACAAAATCTACCCCCGTAGATTCTAATACCATAGTAGGCCAAACAAATTCCCCTTTTTAAACCCACAGAACCTACACAAACCCAACAGATGGTGGATCGGTACCCCGCATTGCCTCACCTGAACTGGTCCTGCTTATCAGCTCTGCAGTGTGACCCTTCACTGGCTTCCCGGGAGAGAGGGCCGAGGGAGGCTTGGCAATGAACTCCGGCTGCAGGTTGATGTAGGCCTTGCTGCGGCGGTAGCTCCGGAGCTCACACCATGTTGCTGGCCTGAGGGACTCCTGCTGGGCCTCTGCACAGACACAGAACAGCTGCTCAGCACATACTCAACACAACTCAACAAAGGCAAAAAAAGTGAAGTTGGAACTCATCAAGGTGGGTTTAAACTCAACATGGGAACAACCACAGGGATCCTGCCAAATGCCAACAGTTCAGTTAACCAAAGCAAAAAAACACTGATCGGCTCAACTTATTATCATTATATGTGGTGTACGCAACAAACTGAGATTTACTTTTGCGGAGTAAAATAAAAAAGGGGGTCAATGGATCAATAAAACTATAAGATGGAAAACATAGATGACAAAGAACACTGAATACTGGCTTTTCTGCTTCTGTGTTAGGAGAATTTTACTTAAGTTAACTAAGATTAGGATGTATAAAAATGTGTCCGCTACATTTTACTTACTTTACTTACTCTACAATTTACTTTATGTTAGTTGGTAAGTGTACTGAGTAACGTACTCTTGGCCTGTTGCATGCTTGAAGTAGACAGGCTTCGGGCATGGTGCGAGAGTGCAGGCTTCTCGCCGGGCTTTGGGGCGCGGTGGTACACCTTCTGGTTAGAGGAGCCCACCAGGACAGAGCGCACTGCTCGGATGTACCAGTAAGGGTACTTTCGGACAGATGACACCACGGGTGAGTCCCAGTCCACCACGTCTACAACCTCACGCTCCGAGGGCAGAGAGTAGTCCCAGTGGACCTTTGTGAACTGGAATAGCAGCACACCAGAACTGGTGTTTATCACAATGCTGACAGGAAAGAGGAAGGGAGAGATGCCTTTAGTTCCACTGTAACATCACTGCACTGTTCTTTTAGTATCAGGGCAGCAGTGCCATAGTATATAGGAGCCCAGTTGCTGGTGGTAAGGACATTGACGTGAGAGAGAGGAGAAAGGAAAGTGGAAGGTTACATGTACATTGGCATGATTGGGGAGTGAAAATAGTGCAAATGGGAGGAACAAGGACACAAGCAATAGTGGCATAAGTAAAGTTAAAAGAGGCATGCACCCAGAATTGCATGAATGCAGTTGGAAGGAAATTACAATGGGTGTTTCTCACTTGTTTTTGTGCGTATACAACGAGTTCACAGGGCTGTGCTGACTGTTTGACATGATGGCCCTCAGACAGTCCCCTGTAAGGAAGTTAAAGATGCGGATCTTCCCATCCATGCAACCGGTAATTACACGCAAGAAGAGGAAGGCCAGGGCCAGGACCTCCCTGAGGAGACAACAACATCACAATCTAGACATCTGAACTCATCCACAAACAAACAGCCCAGCACTTGGAAGGTCTGGTTCATCCAGCACTATTGGACTATTGAAGTTTTCCTCACTGAAATTAGTCAATAATTGGAGGTTAAAAAAAATAATAATAAAATAGGATATAACTGGAAGCATTCTCTGACCAAGATTGAACAATTACCGTCTTTGTGTTTGGTTGTTAATTTTCTTTCTTTTCGGGGGCATTGGGGTCATCATTTGGACAGTAGGTCACCAAGATGTTTCAGTTTTGTAAAAAAGAAATGACGGAGGTAGCTCCAAAAATCTGCAAGGACCCAGTGTCCTTCGAGAGGCTAGCATGGTCTACCCCTGCAGCAGATTGGAGCCTCAGGTCATGCCCACCTTGGATGCTGATAAGCCATCAGACACTTCCTGAAGTCACAGTTGGTGCTCCAGGCCATGACATAGCCATCAGCTCCCCCTGAGAGGATGTGCCACTGATCAAAGAACAGGCAGTTCACCGGGCCTTGGTGGGCGTCTATCAGCTAGATAGGGAAAATGGTGGAGGAGAGGATTAGGACAGAAAGATATGCACCACTCTGCCAAACCCAGCTGAGCATTCAATAGCAGAAAATAGAAGTAAACAGAAGTCGTATGGCAATTTAAATGTGCTTATGGATCAATCAGGGGTTTATGGCTTGTGTATGGCTCATAGCATGGCTTGTATTTACGGCTATACCAGAGGAATACCGATTTAAAGCAAACGTGTGCTCCTGTCTGGGCCCAAATAGCACACTCCAGCCAGTCTTACCTTGATGAGAGCAGCCGCCTCCATATCCCACATCTTCACCTGGCCCTTCTCACAGCTGCTCAGCACAGTCTTACAGCTGATGTTAATCTTCACGCACTGCACAGGACTGGGGTGCTTGAACTTCAGCTTCTTGTAGCACTTCCCTGTTAGCAGGTTCCATACTTTCGGGGGTTAAGAGAGACACACCTGCTGTTCATCCCTCTCATTTATTTCTGTGTGATTCCACACACATGGCGTTCTTCCCACTCAACGACTTCTGTGTGATTCTGCACATGCCTGTGGTCCGGGGAGCCCTGCACCCCCCTGCAGGCTCAAGCCATAACAGACATCTGTGCGCAACACAGCTGACACCTGTTCCACTCATGGTGACACATCCAAGATCGCCTGTCTCACCGACACACACCAGAGAAAGGCTCCCATCTGAATGCTAACAACCCTGTTGAATGTCGATCTATGGGGATCTTTAAAACTTCGCCAGGTATCTTGTTAAATTGCGGTAATTCACTCTCACCTGTACACACCCCGATATAATACCTCTCACACTCACATACCTAGCCTAGCAGCAAATTATGAGGATGCAAGATTTTGAATAATTTTGGGCCCGAGTGACGGGGTTGAGCTTACAAAAAAATAAATTCAAAAATAAAGTCTGTTGAACAAAACTATCCAAAAAAATAAACCATGAATCTCGAGTCCAGCACCAGAATCAATGTTAGCCCCCCTGAGCAATCTCAGGCCTATATATATAGGAACCATTTCCCATAAGGCAATTATCATCTAAAGATAGAGGTCTCTTTTTAAAAATAAAAATAAATACAAATGCAAATGTGCCAGCGTCCGTCTCGAGTACACGCATATGAGAGGTCCGGGCACGCCCACCAGCACCGGCTGAGGATCATGCTAATTGTGAACAGCATTTAACGACCTGTGATCCCTCAGTAGGTGCTGGAGATCGGAAAAGGAGCCAGGCGGGAGAACAGCAGAGAACAAACCGAGAGAAGAACTGGACATAAGGCAAAAGAAGAAAGGCAACTCCGGCGAAGGAGACTTTCTGTGTTCCGTTTCGTTAGTTTTTTCGGTGGTTTATTTAATTTGTTATTTTCATTTGTTGTGTTTGGGTTGAACCCGTGAGGGGGATCCCTGAAGAGTGGTTATTGTTTATTTTCTGGTTGATTGAAATAAAGCCGGCAAGAAACCCGGAGAATTTTGCCGATTATTTCCGAAACAACCACGTCGGCGTGCTACATTGGTGCTGAAACCCGGGAATAATCGGCAAACGCTTCCACAATCATGGAGCCTTCCCCTCTCTCCCAATTGGTGCAGCAGCTGACCCTGATGCAGGAGCAACAACACCAAGCCCTGCAGCGGCTTGCCAAGATGGGAGCCACCGACGACCCGGAGACCTTCCTCAGCATGTTTGAGCGAAGCGCAGCTGCCTGCCGGTGGCCTCGGCAACAGTGGGCTCCACGCCTGGGTGCCCTGTTGTCTGGTGAGGCGCTGAAAGCCGCCCCGGCAGTCCCGGCCGAGTCGACCATGGACTACAACGCGGTTTGCGAAGCGATCATGAGCCGGGTCGGCTTGACAGCTGAGGGTCACCGAAAACGGTCTCGCTCCCACTCGTTGGCGGAGGCAAGCAACCCCACGGCATTGGCACAAAGGCTGAAGGACTCCTGCACACGGTGGCTGCGCTCGGAGGACCAGGACATCAACCAGGTGCTGGAACTGATGGTACTGGAGCAGTTTGTTTATTGTTTGCCGCCGGACACGTCCCGTTAGCTCCAGTACCACCGGCCGTCCTCCCTCTCTGAGGCTGTTCGGTGGGCAGAAGTGGGGGGCGGGGAAGACCGCCCCCAGCAATCGACACCAGCACCATCGGCGAGAGCTCTGGCCCACCAGGAAGGCGGCGCCCGTACCGCAGCTGCGGAGCTGCCTAGGCCCCGACCCCCTCTCGCCCCCAGTTTTTCCCGGCCCCGCACTTGGTCCCCTGTTAGGGAGCCTGCAGCCACGCTGCCGGGGGATGGGTGCTGGAGGTGTGGAAGACCGAGCCACTTCAGACGAGAGTGCCCCCTCCTGGAGGTCAACATCTCTGGCCCGGCTCCCTCTTCCGGCCGCTCCTTCCCCGACCAGGCGGACAAGTATCTGGTACCGGTGAGTGTACAGGGGGATACAGTCCGGGCGGTGTTATCGCTCCTTAGTGCAACAGCATCTGGTTCCGCCCGAGGCATTGATAAAGGGCAAGAAGGTGGGGATTTGCTGTGTACATGGGGACGTGCATTATTATCCGATGGCGCAGGTGTCTTTTGTTTTGAGGGGCCAGAAGCATAGCCTGGTGGCCAGGGTTAGTCCCCACAGCCCCTACCGGGGAGGGTGAGACCGCCGCTGGCCATCGCAGGGGACCCGGATGACAGGGGAGGGGCCCTCTTCACCTGGAGGGGCTGCTGGCTGGGGAAGGGACCTGACTAACCTTCCATCTTTCGCCAGGGTGGCCGATTTTCCCCTGGAACAGAATCAGGACGAGACGCTGTGACAAGCTCGAGTGCGAGTCGCTGAGCTCGGTCCTCCTGATGGTCCCCAGCCCCCTGTCACTTTTCCTGACTTCCGGTGTCTAAATGATCATTTGAATTGGGTAGACACAGACCCCGACACTAAAGAAGTGGGTTGACAATTGCTTGTTCCAAAGCGCCTTAGGAAAATGGTGTTCGAGGCAGCCCATTGTAGCCCGATGGCCGGACACTTGGGGTGGGACAAAACAGAGCGCCGAGTCATGGAACGGTTTTCTTGACCTGGCCTTCGGGACGACGTCCGGAGATGGTGTAGGGCGTGTCCGGAGTGTCAGAAAATTAACCCACCAGCCATACCAAAAGCACCGTTG
>JAOYSI010007861.1:0-11859 GCA_025775065.1 Hiodon alosoides | reverse complement strand
AAAAAAAGGAGAGAAACTATGGTGGCATTTAATTTACAGAAAGAAAAGCAATGGAAGGAATAACAGTGTGCCTCACTGTTATAATGTTTTCAGTGTTATAATGTGGAGTTAGGTTGTTGGTTAAAATATCAGCACTGCTGTAGTACTACTCTTGAGCAATGCAATGTACTAAAGCTAAATTTCCTAAGTAAATATCCAGCTATACAAATGGGTGAAACTGTAAATGGTGTGAGTCACTCTCTGTACACAGTATAACTATACCCCATTAGTCATTTCAGAGATTTTCAGTCAGTAGCTCAGGAAATGGACGTAACGTTGCTGTTAAGATGCTTTGGAATCTGACTACGACATGTTGGAGCACTGTCTGACCACTGGGCTTACCCCTGCTGTACCCCTTGGCTCTTGGTAACATCCACAGTAGCAAGGGTGTGCTTGGCCCCAGACTGCACCTCCCAGTTCACTCTCCACAGCGTACTTTTGGGTCGGGTGCTGAGCAGGTTCACCCCTTTCTTTGCCTTCACCCTGTTAAAGAGACAGACACACACATTTAGAAATATCACCCACTGATCTACCACCAGCAGCTAATGGTCTGTACAGCATGTAGCGGGCTATGTGACAATAATGAAATATTACAATTATCTTGTTCTCTTAATGTGGTCTTATTTTGACACAACATTTTTCTGATGTATGTATGTTCTTAAGGATGTCTGTGTTCTGTATACAAGTAAATCCATGAATTTCAAGCAGGCTAAATCAATTCCAATCAGGCCCAGTCGTAAAGTGTGTTCCCATTATAAATTCTGAAATAGTAAACAAGGATGGTAAACAATTTCTCATGGTTCGATGTATCGACAGTGAGACATATTGACAGCAATGACAAGGATGCAAAGGCATTAGTGACACTGTCATTGCACTTAGTTCCTGCAGATTTTGAATAATACAGAAATTTTTGGTCCTGGCTTCAGGTACAATCCATTGATCTAAAACTATGATTTTTTTGTATTGTATGATAGGGAAAAAAAAACGTTGCTCTCCGGAAGCTGCACTCTGTGTTTAGCTGCACTGTCAAGCTCTTTAATGCTGTTCTATCTGACAACCTCCACTGGCAGTAGAGTTAGTCAAACTATGAAGAGATTTTCCGTGAAAATAGAAACTTACTCTGTCCATTTTCTGATTCCATGTATATTATTCGGATATTACAGTGCCTATAAAAAGTATTAACCCCCCTTGGATGTTTATAGGGTTAGGGTTGGGGGGGGGGAGGGGGGGTTAATACTTTTTATAGGCACTGTAATATCAGTTTAGTTTTAAATATTACGACTGTTTTGATTACTAGTGATTTTTTTCCCCCTAAAGTAAAGTGAATTAATTTGAATGAGGACAAGAGTTTCCCAAGTGTGCAACTTCTTGCAAGCTATCCTGGCTTGACTTTTTGCACAAACCAGAGCTGTACAGCAGTAAATTGTAAATAGCACAGCTTAAACCACGCATCCCCCTTGACTACTCTGAGCCCTCCGCAAAGTTTACAATAATATTATCTTACTTATTTTTTCTTTCTTTTGGTAATGGCGGTCATCCAAATTAACCCTCAGCCCGCTGATTTAGATTTGTAAGTTAAAATGCGGATTATTTAAATTCAAGAGTCCCTAAGCAGATGCACAACATCAGCAGAGTACTGCCAAGGGTTGATCATAGCTACCCAGACGTGGCAAGGCTCCAAGGCTTACTCTCCATTTGAATTTAATGCCGTTGAGCCTAGATATGATATTTTTTAATTGGGGAATTTACAATCCCAAAATAATTGAAGATTTCAATATACTTGTAATTTTTTTTTTTTTTTTTTCACAAATACACTGGTTAAGACACAACTCACAATAGTCAGTTCCACAAGACTTCTAACTACCAATATAAATAATCAATATTTAAATTTGAATTTGAGAGTGTTTGTGTTTTCATTTGAATAGATCCTATCTACTGTATTCTGCAAGTGGCAAGGCTTTTATGGCCACTAATCTATAACTGGTTCTCCTTTTGGCTAATAAAATGAGATTGTTCATACAATATGTCTGTGTTCTAAGATCCAATTATACTGGGCCGTTGTGCTAGATTAAAGCAATAAAGCACGAGAGGGTGTGGGTTATTGCGAAGGCACAAAATGTAGTCTCCTATTACTTTTATAAAACTAATCTATAAACTCGTTTAAAATTTTGATCAAGGAGAGAAAAAGTTTTAATGCTCACAGTAAACATAATTCCGTCAATGACTGTAATCTCTATGAACCTTACTGTCCATTGTTATTAATGTTAAATTAATGTTACATAAACTGAGAAACCAAAAATGGAGAGAATTCCTTCTAACATATGGCTTTCTGGTTTTGGCCTACTTGTGGGCATGGTCCTAAAGGCTGGATTCCACGCAGTATAATTTACTATAAATGTGGCTCAATATTTCTTGTTAGCTCTCAATTTTGTAAACATTAAGTTAAAAACTTCCATTGACGGCAAATCTGATATAAAACAACTCCATTTCCTTTCCAGTCTCTTTTTCTGAATTGCAACAAGAACACATTATTTAGGCTATGTTTACCACCTGCGCATTTTATTAATCAGCTGGTCAGGCAGCCATGTGTAATTGTTTCAAACTGACCAAAAGAAATGCAGGGCCGTGAATCCGTTGTAATAAACAACTTTATACCATTAAAACATGTATAGGCCCTCCTATCTCCCTCTTACTGGACTAGAGCCAGGATCCAACGGCCACCAATGCCTGTCACATTTTACCTATGATTGGAATTAAGGTTCTTTTCAGTGATTCGGTTCATTTGATTCAGTTAAATGTGAAGAAGCGATTATTTTGACTCCAGATCCATTCAGTAGTATTTCTAGTAGGCTAAATTCTGTAAGCAGCCGGTCTAAGGTGCAAGTGTAGACCCTGCGACAGCTGAACCATACGCCCCAAATTAACTGACCCCTACAGCTGTGTTGTTATCTTCAGAGGTCACACAAGTTCTATTTCTTTTATTTGCTTGTTTACCATAACCTGCTTTATTTCATGTAGAATATCTTTGTTCTACACGTCTTTCAAAATGTACCTATTGGTTGCATTACACTTGTTATGCAAAAGTAATGTAAATAGTAGTTATAGTTAGTAGTTAGGGGCAGTTACGTTAAAAATATTTAACATATAACATCCATTTTTTTCCATTAAAAATATTTATGTAAAACAAAAGATAAAGAATGCCAATAAATATCGCTTATATTAAGTACAGTATTTATTAAACCAGAAGTACCAGGCAATATTTTGTGGTACAACTGTGGGTTAGGAATCAGTGTCCTGCCCCTTAAAGACCGACCAGCCAGACATTCTGTGCCTTTTACTGGTTGCTTACAGTCCAACATTTTTCATCCTTTTTTCTGCCTGTTCCAGAACAGAGTTTTCATTGGCTGCCGCATACGTCACTCAATAATTTGGTTTGCAAGTTGCTGCACAGGCAAGCAAAACCTCATATCAAAGCCGCAAGTAAATTCCTTTCGTTAACTTAAAAGATTAGTTCAAAATGATTTGTTTGTTTGAATCTCCCCTGCACTGCATTTGACCAGTTTTGGGCATGGTTGTGCCCATTGAAACAGACCATGCTTAATCGATACAACTATGCTGAGGAGTTGTCTTGTTAAGTGCAGCCTCGCAAAGAGTCTTGTGTCATAAGTGTCGTGGCTTAACGTGAGGTCTGATTAAGTGTTAGTTTGTTAAGTGTTTCCTCATTAAGTAGGAGCTTGTTAAGTGTCAACTCGTTAAGTGCGTACTTGTTAAGTGAGGCCTCGCCTGGTGCTGAAGCTCTTAAAAGCATGATGTTGATGCTATAGCCAAATTACAAGTTATGAGATAACTCCTTGAACATGTGCTAGGAACACCATTCTGCAAGCCGACGCTGGCCCTCGTTGGGGGGGACTGAGACAGTCTGTCGGAATGTCAGAAGGAGGGGCAAACTCCCTCTGCTATCACATGATCTGTCCATAGAGTCCAATCGATGGTTCCTTGTGAAGGGAATCTCATCTGCACTGTCCTCATCATCCAGCCAAGGAGAGGGCCCTGACCCCAAAAAGCAGCTTGTTGGATAAATGCAGAGAAAGTGATAGCTATTTCAGTGCCTCCATTTTACTATTCACATTCCTATACAGTCATTTTCCATCACAAATTAATTTGTTTCTTTAATCTTTGTTTATTTCATCATAAATTATTTATTTTAGTTTGGAAACAAACAGAGTAGCTAAAAAGGAGAGATTACATTTTTAGTAGACTCAAAAGGGTCTAGAATATAGCCCAAAGGGGTAGAATATGTTGTCCTGCAAGAAGGAGCTTATTAATATGAAGTAGAAACATTTTTTGTTTGAGTATTCAGTCAGAGTACTTCTTTTTAGTCATCATTTCTTTTTCCTTTCTAAAAGCACAAGACAGAAATGCATTGTTTATGAAACAATAATAATAACAAAAAAATAATAATTTGTGTTTGCTGAGAGATTTAGAAATTGATGACAAGTTGTAACACAACTTCCAGTGCTGAGATGTTTGTAGTCTAGTGCTTTTACTTGTATGGCATTACAATTGCATATCATCTCCCCGGCTTGGTAACCTGAACTGATGATATGAACGGTGGAATATCTTTCTTGTTTTGAGTGACTGGTTGACAAGATCAAGTGTTAAACTTGAAAAAAAAGATCAGCAATTACTAAAAGATTATGAGAACTCTTATCTCCAACATTTCATCTTCTCTCTCACCTTTTCACTAATCTGCTAACAGAAACTCTTTTTGTCTGCAAGGGAGTTTCCAGACTTGAGAGTCACGAATTGGCAGAGACCAAATACAATGTTAAATACCCACATATTGTCCAACTATAGGTATTTGTCTGTTCCTCTTTCATTACATAGTTTATGTAATATAAAACAACCCGCAAACTTTTGGCAGAACTGATCTATGCGAGGCTTCTTATACAAGTACTGCTATCTGCACAGATTCATTTCTGATGTATTACAAGCCACAGGTATAAATCTTCATTTTTTTACCCACCTTCATTTTGCATTTTCAATAAATAAGATCAACTGTATCTTAAATGTATCTTATCTCATTATTAAAATCTCTTCATTCTTAAAAGAGCAGCACATTTTGCCCGCTTTGATCCATGGATAAGACTTTCCATTTGTTTTTGTGGCATTTCTGAAAGGTCCTTGATTTTACAGCTGTGGTTTGAGTTTTCCTTCCTTACGTCATAGTGAAAATGATAAATAGCTATTTTGAGGTGACCCATGCACCATCATTTATATACCTAGATACCAAAAGACATCGTTTCTAAGTGCCCCATCTTCACAGATTGATTTATGTGTTGAATGCACTGTGCTTAACTGAACGCTGTTGTCCATTTCAACTGGAGGACTCCCAGTGTGCACATTACTCAAGGAATATGAGCAAGGCATAAACAGTTGTTGTCTTGCTTGTCAGAAACTCTCAATAACCCTGCATGCCCCACTATAATTGTCTCTCGAACAGCAATCACAGCAGACACTTAGCGTCCCAGAAACAAGTCAACAACATGCTCAATGCCACTGTGAAATCAAATAAAAACAGAACCAGACAAAAGCATGCCTCGCCAGCTTCTGTGCATTGTAATTCATGTGCAGAATGTGATGTCTGTGACAAGTTGTGATGTGATGTGAGTGGTGCCATTGACGTCAACAATGTATGTGATGTAAAACGCAAGTGGTCGTAGAATACAGGAATGCGTTATATTTTTATCGAAACAGTATTCACTTGTCGTGGCAGCTTTTAAAGCATTTGCTGAGGATCTGAAATCAAGGCGAAATCAAGAGTAATAGAAATTGGAGCTGTTGCTAGTCCAGCACTGTCGTAACAAGCTGGATCCATGTCAGAACTGATGGAAGACTTGTATGCCCTGAAAAGTTGTGTGAGCCTTTGGAGTCCCAACATCTGAAACCAAGCAGGAACGAGGAAGAGGGCATTAAAAAAAAACTAAATAAAGAAAGGCAGGCCTTGGAGCGTGCTTGTAGCCCAGCACAGTTTGGTTGCTTAAATAGTGCCTACTATTGTGCTTAAATAGTGCTTAAATTTCAGAGAAAGAAACAATGATGTTTGTACTCCTCCAAAGCGTTTTAGGCTATGCAAAGCAATGCTAATCTGATCAGTTCCATGCTTCAGCAACAATGGGTGACATTGCTTTTATACGAGCAAACGAGGCGAATGAAACAGTATAATTTGATTTAGGGGCGCAATAACCACATTTTGTTTAGGGGGGCAATGACCGTATTTTCAGACGTTGGAAGCTGCACGTGTAGAATCAGATTTGAGACACAATGTTACACGTTTGGGTGATGAAAAGGGATAGGATAAAAAATCTGAATAAAATAGCCAAAGAGGATCATGTTTAAATTACTTCAAATTTAATGTTTTATATTGAAATGAGTGTTCCCTGGGGCAATGCAATTTCGAGGAAAGGGAAAAGTTGGCTTTACTTATTTATTACATCTCATCTGAGGGTTCAACATAAAACAAGACTTCAAGAGCTTTGCCAGCTCCGCAGGCCTGAACTGGTTCTTACCAGCACCGTTCCGAGAAATCAGACAAGAGACCCATGCTGTAGAATAACATAGTGTTGAAGTACATCCTTGTAACAGAGTGTTGAAGTACGTCACTGTAAAATGAATATGCACAAAGAGAGGAAACGGCAAGCCGCCAAACCCTTCAAACCTCACATTCCATTAAAGTAGTAAAGAACATGGATTCCACTCAGTGGAAGATTTTTTACAGTATTTTTACAGCCTTCCAAGGTGGCTTACCACTCTTGGAATGGATACAGATATACAATATAAACAGAACATGGCCAGGCTTTGCCCTGGCTGTGGAGAAACAACCCTCATTGAGCATTTTAGTTACAGTGCACCAGCATGCGTCACTCTCTCATTATCTCTGATTGCACTGACGGACAGGCCACATTTCGCCCTCCGGAATGACAATTATTCTAAGTAGGTTTTTCATCAGCTGATGAGCAAAACTCCCGAGGCTGAGCCAAAACCTTTGAGCAGAGGGCACTGTAAGAAGATGGGGCCTGACTGATCTTATAAAGCAAGTTGCGCACAGCCCTGCCAAGTGAGGCAGAGAACAATAATGGCACCCTCCAGGAAAGTGAGTGCTGAACAATTGGCTGTCCATGACAAACTAGAGCACAGTGCGGTTTCTGCCAGCTCGTGTGACGTAGCTCTCCACATTCTGAACAGGAGGGAAAATCAGAGACACCCTGGTGTCCTTGGGAGATTGATGCCTGTGTAGTCGCCATGGGAGAATTAGAGGGGGATTGAAAGCTGGGTGGGTGAACAAGGTTTTTATGACTTTAGGTTGCCAGCTGACAGTTATTAAAGCATCTGAGCCTTTACTCATAATATATCAATCTATTATAAATTTTCAACCCTGAATAAGTTTTAAAGTTCTAGTTTGCTTGATTCTAAACATATACTGATATCGCCACTACAACACTGAAGCTAAAGCTAATAGCAGAGAAAGCTGCTGCCTGAAGTAAAGCAACTGAAGGTAAACTATACAGTTAGAGTACAGCGTTATCAAAATACAACCTGCTACATGGTTTGTAAGTAAATACACGTACTAAATAAATACTTACACATGAATACATTTTACTATTGTTGGAGGGCGGCACGGTGGCGCGGTGGTTAGCGCTGCTGCCTCACAGCGCCAGGGGTCCTGGAGTCCGGCTCGGGGTGTCTATCTCTGTGGAGTTTGCAAGTTCTCCCCGTGTCTGCGTAGGTTTCTGCCAGGCGCTCCGGTCTCCTTCTACCATCCAAAGACTTGCGGGTTAGGTTCGTTGGCCGTGCTAAATTGCCCTGTGGGAGTGTGTGTGTGTTGCCCGGCGATGGCCTGGCGTCCCGTCCTGGGTGTATTCCTGCCGTGCGCCCTATGCCTGCCGGGATCGGCTCCGGCGTACCCTGCGACCCTCGCCAGGATAAGCGGTTTTGAAAATGGATGGAATATCGTTGGAGGCAAATCGGTTCAGCTGCCTTTTGAGCGATTAGTTTGTTTTCAACCAAATAATTAACCAAGGACCGTTTGTCAACAAATGCAACAAATTACAAACGCAGTTAGAGAAGAAAATGGTCCATTCCAAAATGCCATGTATTACACCTCAGCTAAGAGATACTTGTACTCAAAGAATTTCCTTCTGCCTAATGAGTGGCTCAGGCGTTTAAAGACGATTTCCTGAGAACAAAATGAGCCCTTTTTATCTGGATTTTCTCAGGTTCAAATCCAGATCATGTCATTTGCCGACAGTGTCTGTGGGCTAAGTGTAGTGGTGCATAATTAGCCAAGGGCCTGGTGCTGAAACTAGCCTGCATGCCCTGCAGTTTGTGAAATAATAGGTAGCCAGACTGTGATTAGATTGGAGGAAAACAATTGAACTTCCACACTCTCCTAGTTTGAGGACATGCAAATAGCAGGGTGATCCAATGTTGTGCCCAGTCCCCAGGTGTAGCTCAGTTCCACCCAGTTAAGCCATTGCACGGTCTCTCTGCTGTAACGGTCATATCTTGTTCAGGGAGAAGAGCCACAGACTGTTAATATTATTTTAGAGAAAGCCATGTCCAGCACTTTTACCGACCAGAGCACTGTCAGGTTTGATTAGCTTCCGAATAAATGTGACTGTGCCCTGGAATAAAGAAAAACAGCCATGCCGCGGAGCAGGCAGAGGGAACTGTCAACTAATTTACCATTCTGTGCATTAGCTAATGGTGTGTGGAGACCCCTCGTGTCTGCTCCCGTTCTTTAAAACACACCATCTGTCCATTAATTGCCAACATGTTGGTAACAACGGTTTGAAAATTTCATTTATGCGCTGCTCTGAGCAGACAACCATTATCAGAGGATAATTTTTATTTTAAAAAAACCTTGTTTCAGAAGTTGAATACCACCCCCCGCTGCCTTCTTTCTGCCACTTCCCCTCTACTTGTCTGTTTTAAGTGCCCCACTCATAAATAAGTCAGCTCCAGGATCCTGCTGTGAAATTATATTTTCAAAGGACCCCACTTCCATCCCCTCTGCGTGATCAGGATCTCTTATCCAGTGGATTTCAAATAAGAGTCAGGGTTGAATCCTAATAAAGGCAACTATTTTAATATTACTTGTCTCTAATCTGTAACCTTTCAAAGTCTGCATTCAGGCTGTTATTACAGTGCAGCTTCCTTGCCAGCAGGTGGCACTCTACCCTATTGATGAGAGTAGTACGAATGCACAGTCCTGGTCCAGAAGAACCCCATTCCTGCAGGATGTAGTAACCTCAGTGCAGGGAGGGAGGGCTGGATTAGTTTAATTGGGCCAACCAGCCAAAACAGCAGTTAAACTCTCATGCAGAATGAAAACAGCACAATCTGTGGCCATGAGGATTGTGGAATGTTATCGGTTGTGTCTAGGGCTCAGCACATTAAAAAGGTTTGTCAGTAAATAATCCAGATGCTTAGATTAATATCATGGAGGCTGCTAAACTCGGCAATTCCAAACTAATTATATATAATCGTGTTACTGTAGACATGAAATACTAGACAGTCTTAATATCATTACATATCATATATAAGGCTAAATATCAATATGCTCCTCTTTTCAAGAAGTAGAAAATAGTAACATTCAGACTCAGATTTCAGATTACAATCCTCGATTAGTCGGAATAGATAGAATGTTAGCATGAGTGGGCTTGTTAAATACAACCAAAAACAGATCAGAAGATACATCCGTGCCAACTACCCTCACCACGTAGGGGCATATAGTACAATCAAATGCATTTTAACATCTAGGATAAAGCAATCCAGATGTCACCAACCATGTGACCGGGGATGCGGGAACAAATTTAGAAGTGGGGGTGCAGAGATTGGTTTGGTCTGGAGCGCTGCTACCCTATTTGCGGCTGATTAGTGTGCTACGCAACCACAGACATACAAATTAGAGCCTGGACATCGATACAATACAAACAGCTCTTTAACAGACAAAGTCTGCGAAGGCTGCAAAAGAAATCCCATAAGGGAACATAGCTTACATCGGGCCCTATGAAAAACGTTACCATTTTCGCATTTATTATTAACCGTTTTCTGATTTCTTGGTTTTTATTTTTTAATGAAATGCCGGAATTCAGAATATTCTAAAGGGTTCACAAAAAAATAAAAATAAATAAACCTTTGAATTGTAAAAACTAAAACAAATATAGTTAGCTAGCTAACTTAACTACACATAGTTTCTTGCTTTTATTATATTTTGTTAAACTGAGGACAGTGCAAAATTATTTACGTTGTTTTATAAATAAATTTTAATTTGATCTTATATTGCTTAATCAAGCACCAGTCTAAGGTTAGCAACTAAGGTTGCTAACAACACTAAGACTAACAGGCTAGCTAACCTATATTGCAGAGGGTTGTCTCGACTCTGCATTGGGATAGGCTCCTGCTTGTTGTGCTCTGTATTGAACATGCTTATGCTTGTCTCAACCCTGCATTGGAAATGCTCAGACTTGTCTCGACCTTGCACTGGATTGGCACTCACACACTGGGTGAATTAACTCTGCTTGAGTGAAATGTAAGCCAGGAAACCAATTCAACAGAGGGAAGGCTTGAGATAAGCAGCATGATCCTTTTTTAAATGGTTTGTGCTGTAAGTTAACATTGTCTGCCCGTTGAAAAGACCCTTAGGCCTATGTCTTTCTGACAGTGCAATGAGGCATGGTTGAATGCTGCTCGCTGCATCTGAGGCCCCAGCTGGGTCTCATGTTCAGACTAGTATTTGGGATTCTAGCCGTTCGGCTTTGTCTTCTCATTTTGCCTTCTTATGCATATCTATCACTGATCTCCACACTGCAGATGCAAGACCTTTAAGGGATTACAAGCCTCTCTGTTCAGTCCACTTTTAACATTGCAGCCCGCATAGCTCTCTAGGTCATACAAGAAACACAGAGGAGCCATGTAGCGATTAGCCAGCTTACATCAGATAATATCAAAATTAATATTCATAATCCTGCAGTGTTGTTTTTCCAACTCGTTTTAATTCAAAGCATATATTTTTTTCAGAACAAACACAGTTAGGTAAATATCACAGAAAAATGATTAATTCTATCCACCGCTGCAGTTATGATCAGGTTTTTACTCCAGTAAACCTTTGATCTCGTGGGGAAACCAATGAAGGAGAGTTACGTTCTAATCTTTTTCTGAGTCAAAGTCAGTGGAACCCTACACTGGTGTTGGAAATCTGGGCTTTGATGAGTGGGCCTCAGCAGTCCAAATGGTCAGGGTATACAGGGTTTTCTCTAGAGTCTTGTGGTGAACCCAGTTCACAAAGCTGCAGGGCTTAATTGTGCTCTTTTAAACTTCAGTGGTTTATATGGTTGTTCTTTGGTGGGGGAAAACAAAGTGAGTAGGTGATTAATATTCTTCCTTCCAGTTGGACTGGTTTCAGTTCCAGATGGAATTAGACTGTGTTGTAGCACATGGGTAAGTGAAAGATAGATGGCCGGTGGAATGGTCATAGAAAACCAAACAAAAGCATCACTTCCATGGCAGTGCCCTTGTGCAGGGAGTGCTGATCTGAAAGGACTGCCCATAAATAATAATAGTCTGCCAACTATGCAATAATGACCTACTAAAAATTGTGGCCAGGAGGTATAATGAGACTTTTTATTGACTTTTGTTTATTGACAACAAAACAAATCCTAGAAAACAAACACTTATAATAACAATTAAACCGGCACGGCACGGCACGGCACGGCACGGCACGGCACGGCACGGCACGGCACGGCACGGCACGGCACG
>JAOYSI010007859.1:0-11861 GCA_025775065.1 Hiodon alosoides | reverse complement strand
GAGAGAGAGAGAGAGAGGGAGAGAGAGAGAGAAGAACGGCAGCAAGACTGAGCGGAGCTTTGTTGTGTTCTCCAGTGTGGGAGCAGGAGAAAGCGTGTTCAGGGAGAGCGTCTGCGGACGCAGCACCCTCCAGGCAGAGATCCAGCCCGGGGGTTCTGTCTGGGTCTCTGCCCCTGTTAATACCGTCATCGTGGTTCGCTCGCTCGCTCGCTCGCTTGGACCGAAGCTCAAATGTACATGGCTTCTGTGAAAATGTACAGTCCCATTTTCTCCTAAGCGCTCAGAACAAGGATTACAATGAAGGGAACACAGAGGATAGAGACGGCTTTTCCCTCATGGAAACGGAGCTAGACTTCTTTGTCTGTTCTTTATTTGAAAAACGTCAGATTGACAAGTCAGGAGGGGGGCAATCGGATTTTGCTTTATAAGTGGACCCCTCAGGGCAGGGTGATGGAGGGAGTACTATGTTGACGAGGAAGATGAAGAGTCCCTGCGGACGCATAGGAGAGCAGTGCTTCCAGACAAACTACCTACAGTCTCCGCAATGGGAATAAACGAAAGGAAGAAAGCAAAAAAAAAAAAAAAAAATTTTTGGGCTCTGCATGGATACTATCTGACGCGAAGGCAGTGAGTCGCACGGTCTGTGTTGGTAATGACTGATTTCAATGCTGGTGTTTTTGTTTAAAACTTCTGAAGTGTAAAAGTCATCACTGCATTGTTCGTAAAGGCATGTCATTGTCTGGACTGTCCGGGGAATCGGCAAACGTCTAGACCCAAACAGAAAGGAAAGTGCAGAAAAGGCTTACAAGCCCTGATCTATAACTGTCCCCCCAACCTTTTTTTTTTTTTTTTTTTTTTAATGCAACGCAGCCTGTTGTTCTCACCTTAAAAGGAGCCTCACACTACTCTGGCTGCTTCTCACTTAGACAGTTAAAGTTGCTCAGCCCTTTTCTACTTCTCCTGTTGTGGGAGAGAGAGAGAGAAGGGGGGGTGGGAGGAAGGAAGTGGATGGTGGGGGGGGGTGAATGAGATTTGGAAATGGCGTTGTGGGCAGGGTCTCCTGGAGCATGTAGGGGAAGAGGAGGCAGGTCACCCGTGCTCCTACCCGGACTTTGAACACCTTGGAGACAGACCCTTATGCGTTTCCCTTAGTGCTGATAGCAGCTCAGACAAACAGCACTGATTAATGCCTGCAGACGTGCATGCAGCAGGCTGTTGGACTGATCCTCCCTGGGACTTAAAGAAAAATTAAGAAGTCATTACTCTCTTGGACGCTTAACTTGTGGATTTTATGTATATGAACCTGTGGATTTTGATCTTAATGCCTCACTACAAACTTTTGAGCTCTAACTCAAAGTGGTTGAGTTGGCAGTACCTGTAACAAAACCCAAAAGGAACACAGATCCCCTCCCACCTGTGTGTGTTGTTTGGGGCATTCTGTGATGGGGAAGCCCCTGAGCCGACCAGACTGCCTACGGCAGAACCCCCGCTGCTTGGGGAAAGGTGAGGACGAGGAGGGATACATTGAGGATTGCTATGTTCCCCAGCGCTCCATTTATGACACTATGCGCATCAACGAGCAGATCGACCAGGGCTCCAAGCTCAACCAGCCCTCGCGCAGCACGCTGGCATCTGGCGGCGAGGGCAGCACCCTCTCCAGCAACGGCACCCTGGGGGCGGATGTAGGGGGGGTTTTTGTGGCTCGTCAAGCCGACTCCAATGTGAGGAAACTGGACGAGAGGGTCATCTTTGATGCCCTGAAGCTGACGGGCGACGCCCAGAGCAAGTCGTCCGTGGGGGGCGTGGGCACCACCTCTGCAGGCCCCTCTTCTTCCTGCGTGGCCTCTGGTGGAGTTGCCGCGGTGACCAAAAGGCGCCATCAGGGAGGTGACAGGAAGGAAAATCCCAACAGGCGCTCCTGGAAGGCCTTCATGCCCCCCAGCTACCCTGAGTTTGCAGAACGCCTAGAGCTATCCCCTGGAGATCCTGGTGAGAAGCGTTTATCGGGGGCTGGGATACCCCTCTCTCCAGTTTTGCCCCTGCCTTCACTCCTGCCCCCATCTCCCCCCACCTCCACACCCCCTGCACCTTCACTTTATTCTATTACAACAATCTCCTCTGCTGGACCAATTACCCCGCCAGCGTCTTGCTCCCCTTCCAGCTCCCAGACGACTACTCCTCTCCTTCTCCTAGAGCAACAACCCCCTATGCATAAGCAACAACCTCCGCTTCACCCTTTGCTACAGAAACACAAGCAGGCCTCATCACCCTCCTCCAAAGAGCCACATTCCATACAAACACCTACTCACACCTCAGCTCAACAGGTGCCTGTGAGCCCCCCTAGGCAAGCAGGTGATGTACCAAGAGATGCCCAGAGAAGGAGAGATGATAGGAAGGAGACTGCCGTCGCCCCCCCTGTTAGAAATACACTAGAGGAGCATCCAAAAAATCTTGGGATAACAACAGCTAAGTTTATGGACACAGGACTCGAGAGAGATTCTCCTATTCCAGAACAGGACCAGGAGACTGCCCCTCTGTTACCCCCCTTGGTGTCCCCCAAACCTGTCTTCTGTCCTCCCACTAAAGCTCGTACTTGGCCCCGCAGCCTGAGAGGGGGCAGGAAGTCATTGAGCCAGAGGGCTGCACTCCACAACCTACCCGTCTTGCCCCCTTTGCCGCCCCTGCTGGGAGAGGATAGCGACCTGGACGAGGAGTCAGTCTACCTGTTGGACCCTCCCTCACCATTCCTCCAGGAAGGAGAAGAGCTGGGGCTAGGGTTTGGAGGCCTGCCGCTTTCACCCTGCCTGAGCCAGGAATGGGGTGCGGAGGGACTGCTGGGCTGGGCCCCCCCAACCGGGGATCTGCGTGAGCGCACAGCCTCCGAGCTACGCTTTGAGGAGGACGAGCAGAAGATCCTGCAGGAGCTGGCAGAGGAGGAAGAAAAGCTGGAGCAAGACGAAAGGGGGCAGAGGGAGGAGAAGGGCTGGGAGGCTGTGCTGAAGATAGAAAATAGAGACAGAGTCTGGGAAGGAGCTGATGAGGGGCCTGAACCTCGGGGGTGGGAGCAATCCAGTTCCTCTGGATGCTGGCCCCTCCTGACCCCCCCAATAGGATTTGGGGGACCTGACCCCAGCAGTTCCCCTTGCCCAAGCTCAGAGCCCAGCTCGGACGATCTCTTCCTGGAGCTGGAGCGACAGTGTCTGGAGGAGGAGGAGGGGGGAAAAAGGGAAGTTTCTGTATATCCTAGTTCTGAAAAACTCCTCAACCCAACTGAACTCCTTAATCCAAATGGCAACCTCTCCCATGTTGAGGAGGAGGAGGAGGAGGAGGAAGAGGAGGAGGAGGAGAAAAGCCATTTGGCCCCAGAGGTGGCAGAATCCCTTGATTCTATGAAACGCCTTATACTGACTGAAACAGACCCCTGTCTGGGATTCCCTGACCCATGTCCAAATGGGCCTAGTTTTGAATGTTCGAACTTGACTCAAGTCCTGCCCTGTTTGCAACAATATGAACCTAGTCAAACTCAGATTTCTTTGGGACACACTGATCCAGGTAAAACCTATTCATCTTTTGAACATGTCAACCTGGTTCACACACGACCCTGTCTGGGACCCCATCCTGAGGCAGAAGACCGAATAATGGGGGAGCGGGAGGAAGAGGACCAGAACTCTCAGACCGCAAAGACAGATGTTGCCGAGGGCCTGGCCTTAGACCATGGTCGGGAATCGGACTCAAGTGGGATTCACATTTCTAACCAGGACCCCACCGCCCCATCTGACACTGGTTCTGGCAGTGAGCACCCCGAGACAGACTCAGACCTGGGGAGTGGAGCAACATCCGAAGGAGAGTACGCTGATGGAGAGGCCCAAGAAACAGATGGAGGTTTGGACAAGGTGAACACATCGCTCTCCTCTCCTGGCCCAAGCCTGGACACAGGCAGTGGGGTTAGGAACTCTGGCAGGCTGGACTGTGAGCCACCTTGTGGAGTCTCTGAGAATTCCTGCGGCGAAGTGGAGGAAACCGAGAAACATCCCTGTTCTGGGCTGAATCCTTTAAATAGGGACAGGGAAGGGTGCCCGGACGAGTGGGACAACCAGACTGTGTCTAGGGGGGAGCTGGCCTCCTCAGAACCAAGTGACTGGAACAGGGAAATGACTCCCCCACTGGTAGAACTATTGGAGCCCTCTACTCCTACCCAGGAGGTCCTGATCCCGCAGGAGACACCTGGGCCTCTGGGAGGCCTTTCCGAGAGAGTAGAGAGGAACACCAGCACTCCCAAGGCAGACAGTCTTCCTCCTGTGATAGAGTTCCCTCCCCCAAGGACCGACTCTGAGCCTCTATCCCCCTTGAAGCATGAGGAAAGGGGGACAGGCCTGGACAGCAGGGACGCGGATGCGTTTGTGGTGACGGACAGTTTTGTATACCTGGCGGTGTCTGCGCCTTCCCTGTTTCCTCAGGACTGTCCGCCATCGCCCCTCGAGCAGTCTGCGCCACCCAGTCCCCTCCCTAAACCTGGCACCGAGCCTGAGGAAGGCACCTTCCTCTCCACTGACAGCTTTGTGTACTTGGCTGCTCCTGAGCGCCTCCCATTATCAACGTGCGGGGACGCCCGGGACTCGGATTCGGGGTCCGAGGGCAGTCTGTCTAGGGTGGACTTCATCCTGGGTTCCACGACTGGAGAAAGCGATTGGGATTCAGACGGGACGGAATCAGAGTCAGTCCTGCCCGATTGGGACCCCTGGGAACAACTGGAGCTCAGCTTCTTGCAGGAATTATTCAGAGAGGACTGGGTAGAGCCGGGGGCCCAGGGGGTGAAGGAGGGGGCAGAGCAGGAGGCATGGCATTCACCAGGCACTGACAGCAAAACCCAGGTGGAGGTACAGTTAATTTCCCAGTCATTTACCATGAGGTCTGCCGTTTGCATGTGTCTGCAGTATTTATTGTTCGGTCACCTGACTGACACTGCTCCTGGGTGTATTATCCAGTTTTGTCAGTAACTGGCACTGCTAATAATCACAAAGTTGGTTTATGTTCTCAGTCCTACTAGTGTGCGTTTCTCAGGGACAAGGGTAACAGTCTGCAGAGATAACATTGGCAAGTTTGCTGGGATCACATTGGCATAGCAAGCATCTAGTGTTTCTGCTGAACTCCTCATCTCAACAGAACATAAAATGAATGTGTCCGTGAACTTTATTAGCCCTTATAGGCTACCCATACTTTAAACAATCCTTTATCTCTCTAAAACACAAAATTATAAATGAAGCACCAGAAATTCAGAGTGTTTAGAGGCTTTTTAGTATGTGTGTGTGTGTGTCTGCATATGTGTGTGAACATCTGTCGGTGCAAGTTTCTTCCTTCTGGAGTGTGTGTGTGTGTGTGTGTGTGTGTGTGTGTGTGTGTGTGTGTGTGTGTGTGTGAATTAAGTATGACATTTAAAAGGGAAGTTATGTATGTGAATCTTGCATTTTTTAAGTAGTAGCTCTTCTGATTGAAGTAAGCGTGGATAATGTTTACAGATTTGTCTACCTGAAGTCAGAGTGCTGAGAGTAGAATGGAAGCATCTTTTTTGGGTTGGATTGAGTAGTTTAGTTTGTTTTTGCATTTTTACCGTCAAGTGTGTCTTTTAGTTTTGTCGTAAGTTTGTTTGATTGGTTGTGTGTGTGTGTGTGTGTGTGCGCAATTGTGTGTTTTTGGTTGCAGTATTGAGCTGTGTCTGTGGCCTGCTCCAAAGGTCATTGCCTTGTACTCATCAGCAGACCCCCGCCCACCCTCATCCCCGGCCCCAGGGTTGCCCTCATTCAGCAGGGTCCCCATCCTGCAATGGTGGCAGAGTTCGGCACAGTCACTTCCACTCAGGGCTCCAAAAATGCAATCAGATGCTCGGTCCTGTCAGCTTGGATTTGTGCAGGGAGGATTATAATTACAGAGGGCAAAGCACTGATGCATGAACTTATGAGGATTTTTCTGATAAAAGACATGCACCAGTTGCTGCTGGAAGGTCTCTCTCTCGCTCTCTCTCTCTAAGATCCCTTTAGCTCTTTTTTTTTTTTTTGGTCAGATAGGAACATAAGAAATAATCATGAAGATCTCTGAAAGGGCAGTTTCCAGGAAGACACCAAAGGGGCATTTGAAGTTAAGAACTGACAAGTTTGCGCCAACCCCTGACTGGCTACCCGGCCATATGTCACATACAGGCCTAAGAGTACTGTAGGACAGGAGTGCAATCACTGGGGCTCCAGTGTTCAGCGCAAGGCGTTTGTTTTACAGACGGAGCCAGGAGCCTGAATTAGGAAGAGGAAAAACAAAACATTGTGGTGCTGAGAGTTGGCTGATGGGTGTGCGGAACAAATTGCCACGAGGACAAAAACCAGATCGCTCCTGAGATAAGGGCCAGAAAGAACAATGATGTTGACGAGGGCTGAGGGGACGAAGGAGAGTGCGATTATTTGTACACCGTTTTGTGTTCCTGTGGCTGTTGGTGAAAATGGCGGCAGTGGAAATGGGAGGGAGGGGAATGAAAGAGGATAGGGAGGGATACGACGACACTCAGACGACACAGCGGGGGGGAGGGGGAGTGGGTAAGCAAGGGGGTGGGGAGGGAAGGGGCTGGGTCTCAGGCACATGAAAAGGAAGAGCGTCCTTGGCGGATTTATTATTGTTGTGATAATAAAGGTACTGATGGGGTGGCGGACAGCAGGAAACACCTGTGAAGCCAGGAAGATGGACGCAAACTGCGTGTGGGAGGGGCTTAAGGTCCCCAAAGGGAAAGATTTATATCTCATTACCTGGTACAAGTGATCAAGGCCTGCCACGTCCGCCAGCACACCTACACTTGCACATGTGGGTCGTTGCATCCCCAGAGAGGCGTAGGTGGGAGGACAGAGTAATGGGAACAAGCGGTGACGGAGGAGTAAGAGCTCCAGGAAAGGGAGGAGGATACAGAGCAGAACGAGGGAGGTCTCCCAGGATGAGGCAAGAGCTGCTGGCCACGTTCCCACTGATTTCAATGAAATAATATTTCTTAATTTAGGTTCTCTCTGAGGACAGAGCCAATATTTTCCACCCCTCTTACATCTGCTGCCATTCCTCCCTTGCTCTCTCCATTTCAACTTTTTACCAATGACGCACTCCAATGATGCATTTTCTGCAGTATTGGCATTGAAATGTATGCATGAACATTGTCGTCTGTGTTTGTCAGAGAGACAGAGAGAGAGATAGAAGTAAGGTGTGTGTGGTTTTGTGTATTAGGGAGAATGTGCGTGTCCAGTCACATTAAGTGACATCCGTGGGTGGATCAGATTAGGTGAATCATGCAGTTTTATATTAGCAATTTTGTATCCGGATGCCGTCATTAAGTACCTGATTGTGCATGAGTGGCGACTTGGAAAATCTACTTTTCCCCTTTATACCGTTATTGACGTTTATACTGTAAAGGGAGCGTGCATCTCTGTAGGAAATCTGGTTTTATTATTAGTATTAATCTTGTTCTTTGATTGGCAGATGCTCTTGTCCTGAGTTAGCTCACTTCTAAACAGATAAACGCAGCTGGATTCAGGCTAAGCTAGCTTAAGGGTGTTCCCTCCCTGGGATTCGAACATGCATTAATCCGGTCTCTAAACCGTTATGCCATATTTCCAGAATTCTCTCACTCTTTTCATTCATAAAGAAGTCTCCATCTCACCCCCCTCCGCCCAACCTTGAGTCCATACAGATAATTTTTTTTCGAAAGAAGAAGGCTGAGACAAATGGCTTGTAGACCCAACATCTCAGAGCTGCATGTTACTTAGTAAGGTTGTTTTTTTTTTGTTGTTTCTTTTTAAATATATGGATCTGAAGTGAGGGAGAAAGAGAGAGCCAATGTGTACTCTGTGGTTGTAGCCAGGAGGTTGCGGTGAAGGAGTGAGAGAAGCACGGAGGGGAGCAGGCAGCGGGGTGGAGGAGTTTGAGAGACCGGGCGACGGAGATAAGTGGAGAGCTACGTTAGCATGTGTTCTCCTCGCTGTGCTGCCGGCGCGGTTCGGAGAGGGGGAGAGGAATGAGAAGCATTCCAGATATGTTCCACAGGGCCTGGCTCACTGGAGGCAACCGCTTTGAGCTGGCTAGGGAGGGAGAGCGAAAGAGAACGACCGTGAGGAGAGGATAGGAGAAGGAGAGGTGGGTGATGTGTAAAATAGAGTAAGGTGGAAGTTAAGAAAGACGGGTATTGTGAAAGGGGGCAGGAGATTTAAAGGAATACATTAGGAAACTGAGTGAGGGTGACCGGGTGAGAAGAAAAAGGACACAGTCTGACTGTGTGTCAAAGGATCCACTAATACACACTAGACACGCACACACACACACACACACATACACACACACAATTTAGAGCTGTAAGCCACGGCTGTAGCTCATTGTTGTTCTGACCGACCTCCTTCCTGTCTGAGGCAGGAAAAAACGCCCTTCACCACAACACAGCTGTGTCCAAAGCATTGCCACACAGACATGCTCGCACACACACGTACACAATCGTTTACGAAGGCTGCGCTGCCTCACACAGTCTTCCCCAAAACGAGCACTCGCACACACACGTGCACTCCTTGCCATTCTATTGTTCTCTGTTTTCAATCAGCTACAAAAAAGGGGCCATGTCCTGCACTGATTTACTCTAGCCTAAACTTCAAACTCTGTACTCTGAGCACTCCTTTAACTACACCTCTTATTTATTTGTTCATTTATTGTTGCTGGACAACAAACCTAGAATGAACATATCTAAAATTCAGTTATAATCATCTGTCTCCACCCTGATTTCATCTGCTTTTGTCTTCTCTTCCTGGCCCCCTCGCTGTTGCCAACACATGCAGGAGTGTGGTTTGGGAGGTTTGGCATCTTCTGCAAAGAGAAGTGCCAGGGCCTCTGGCGTCTCGCGCAGATTTTGGGTTCACCCTGTGCAACACACTGTGCAGTACCCTGTGCAGGCCTGTGCATGTTGAGGGCTCCTCTCCAAGGCCCAACGGCAGCGGCAGATTGCCACCATGAGACTGTTGTCACAAATGACAACCAGTCCATGTATTAAGCGTGCTGTTTTAGTTTTGCCCCCTCTTCACCCCACTCTTTCTCCATCTGTTGTCTTTCCCGCGCTCTCTGTCCCCCAGGCTGTTGAACGGGAGCAGGTGGACAGTATTCAGCCCAAGTTGCAGCAGGTGAATGCTGTGGGTCAGGGGCTGATCCAGAGTGCAGCCAAACACACTGACATCCAGGCCCTGGAGCACGACCTAGATACCACCAACCTCCGCTGGAACTCCCTTAATAAGAGGGTATGTCTGTGTGTGTGTTACTGTGTGTTAGTCAATATATTTTTATAGTGTGTGTGCTGAAGTGTATATTAATATCTGTGTGCATGTGTCTGTAAAAAAGTTTCTTTATATAAATGACAGTATGTTTGTGTCGGTAAGTACATATGTGTATGTATAACTGTGTGTGATATAAGAGAGTGTAGTTATATATATATATATGCTAGTGTTTTTTTTAATTCTGGTATCTCACTTTTTGATCGTTGGTTTGTGGGCACAGGTTGCAGAGCGGATTGCACAGCTGCAGGAAGCCCTGCTGCATTGTGGGAAGTTCCAAGATGCACTGGAGCCCCTACTGAGCTGGCTGAGTGACACGGAGGATCTGATAGCCAATCAGAAGCCTCCATCAGCCGAGTACAGGGTGGTCAAGGCTCAGATACAGGAGCAGAAGGTGGGTGAGGGACGTAAAGATGGAAGGGTGGGAAAAGGATGTGGAAAGTGTCTGTAATGACGATAGGTTCACAGGAGGGTACACAGACATAGTTATAATGCAGTAACATAGTTGTGCGTCGTTTATGCAGGATTTAAAGGATGTGTCTGAAAGACACCATTCATACTTAACACACATCTTTACACACATCACCTATAGCATCATGTTTCTCAGAAAAAAACTGAGATAGAATAGAGGGGCAGATTTCAGTTAGCAACTCTATAATACCTAATTAAAAAGTAGGTTGAGACTAGAACCAGCACACAGGCAGGCCCCAGGACCAGTACTGGGAAAGGCCGCTCTATAGTGTGTATTACCATATCCACATTTTGGTGTCAGGGTGTGTAGGTTTCCACCAATTTTTGGCTTTTTGGGTGTTGAATTGGTAGCTTCTTATAACTGTACCCCCCCACCCCTCCCAGCTGCTACAGCGGCTGCTGGATGACCGGCGCGGGACGGTGGAGATGATCCGAGCAGAGGGGGAACGCATCGCCGTCACTGCCGAGATGCAGGACAGGGAAAAGATCCGCAAACAGCTGGAGAGCTTGGGGGAGAGATGGACCCTCTTGCTGGACAAGGCCAGCGCAAGGTACACACTAACGCTTGAGTCCTGTGCAGGTTTGGTTGAAAGACCCGAATCAGAACTGCAACCCACGCTCATAGAAACTTCTGCCCGCAACCCAAACTGACCTGCTTGCATATAACCCTCAACCCACCTGAATTTGCAGATTAATTCAAAATTATGGTAAAAGTGATTAAATAATCACACTTTACCTTAGTAGTTCCAAAATTGAAACCGAAAAAACAGCCATAGATGCACACACCTGTGCACTCTTGCTTCACACACACTGTAATCCCTTCTCTCCTGTCCTGCAGGCAGAGGCAGCTGGAGGAGCTGCAGGTCCTCGCCCTCCAGTTCCACGAGGCAATGGAACCCCTGGCTGAGTGGCTGAGTGCCACGGAGAGACGCCTGAGCACTGCTGAGCCCATGGGCACCCAGACCGCTAAGATCACCCAGCAGATCACCCGCCACAAGGTACTGCAGTCAGGGGAGAAGGGCATGTGGTCTCACCTGCCACAAGGTACTGCAGTCAGGGGAGACGGGCATGTGGTCTCACCTGCCACAAGGTAGTGCAGTCAGGGGAGACGGGCGTGTGGTCTCACCTGCCACAAGGTACTGCAGTCAGGGGAGACAGTGCTGCAGTCAGGGGAGACGGGCGTGTGGTCTCACCTGCCACTAGGTACTGCAGTCAGAGGAGACAGGACAGTGGTAACCCTCGTCAGGCTGTATATGAGCTCATACAGGTAATGCTAATAAGAAAATTCTACAAACAGAACCATGGATCTAATACCGGAGACTTCTGTGCAGGGGCCCTCGCTGTCCTCCATCTCACTCTCAGTTTGGTGTAGATTTCCATTTTCAAGCATCATTATTTGTTGATCTTTTGCTGTTCCATCATAATGTGCATGGAAAATGTTTAGTCCTAATTTTTTTTATTTCTGTTTATTTTTTTATTTAAAAAAATTATTTATATTTTATAGTTTGTCCATATCATTTGATGTTTTTTAAAATAATTTTCCATTTGCATGGTTCATGTTTTCTGTTTGTTTCTCTTCTGTTCTTTCCACCCTCCTCTCCCATTTTTATTTTACCCCCCCCCCACGCCTTGTTCTCTGGGCAAAACTTCAGGCCCTCCATGAGGAGGTCTGTTCTCGGGGAGCAGAGGTAGTACACCTTGAGACCCTAGGCCAATCACTGTCCCCGCTGAGCTGCGCGGCGGACCGCGATTGGCTGGGTGAGAGAGTCGGGGTGTTGCGGGGCGGGCACGCAGAGCTGCGTGATTGGTGCGAGCGGCGGGGCACCATGCTGGAGCAGGCCCTGGCCAACGCCCAGCTGTTCGGGGAGGATGAGGTGGAGGTGCTGAACTGGCTGGCTGAGGTGGCCCAGAGGCTGGCCGAAGTGTCGGTGCAGAGCTACCAGCCTGACCTGCTCTCCCAGCAACACAAGCACACACTGGTACGGGACAGGGAGGGGGGTGCGTGTGCGTGTGCGTGTGCGTGTGCGTGTGCGTGTGCGTGTGCGTGTGCGTGTGCGTGTGCGT
>JAOYSI010007858.1:0-11861 GCA_025775065.1 Hiodon alosoides | reverse complement strand
ACTATAACTACTGGTGTCTTTGTGGTTGTGGGTTGGGTCCCTCACCGTGGGCTTGTTTAACTGTGCGTGTGGGGACCATCTGTGTATTCATGTGTGTTTGTTAGGTCTTTCCGCTGACAACTGTCTTTTTCAAAACGGTCGTAAGCCCATGCGTGAAATAAAGAGCACGTCTTTTTGATAAAACGGTGTCTGGCTCCCTGCTTGATCTCAGCAGGATAGTAGCACTCCGACAAAACGCTACAATATCAACAACACCTCATTAAAGTTATGCTGAGGTGGTCCATTGAAAATGAGAATATAACATTTGTGCCAGGTGTTTGACGTTTTCTCCATCCAAAATTTATGGTGATGATTGTAAGACTTAAATGCAAACGATATCTTAAATAATATAAAACGGTTCGGGATATATTTAAATTGTGTCAAAAATGTCGTGACAAGGGTTTGTAATGTGGGAAAACAAGTATGTATTTATTAGGTGCCGCTTACGCTCAAATTCTTTCGCAAAAAGCTTTCTAGTTCAGTAAGATTTGAACAGGGTCTGAACCCACATTAAACACCATATCGCTGGTCGTGCCCAGGTACCGAAAATCCAGCGATTTTTATTTACTATAAACCGTACAAAATGAGCTATACAGAAATATGAGAACTTTTAGACTTTTATTTTGACGATTTTTGTAACGTTTTGGGACCCGGAAGTAACCTCTTATTTTTCGCGTGTTAACATTGGGCAGTTAACATTGGTCTTATTGGGCCTCTTCGCACGGCGGAAAGAAGTATGCTTAGCAAGGGACGCTAAAGAACGAAAGGGGCGAAGTAGCTAAATTAAAAAATATTAAGTGAGCTTACTTCTGAAAATAAAGCAGTGAACCAGGAGTCTCGTTTGCTAAAAATCTAGGTATAACTACTGTACTGTTAATCTTTGTTTTGTATTGATCGAATTATTACGTTAAGGATTATATTATCTTAAATCACTAGCTCGTCAAAACCTTACTCCTTTACTTTACCTGGTTCCGTTAATAGGGAAGTGTGTGATCGAGGGAACACGAATCCGCAACGTCAGTAGAGTCGAGTAGGTGCAGTCTGGTAATCAATCTCGTAAGGCCTGGGCGTAGCTGATCTTCCTAAATATCCCAGTTACCACGTAATCTTTCAGAAACGGTTAGATCTGCGAGTACTTGCATTTTCCGTTGGGTGTATTACAAGTGTAGTGATCGAGGGCATTTTTAAAGGACGCTCTTTATTAAGCTATGAAGCCGCCAGAGATGACTTTAACTCTAATTAAAAACATTGATGGTTCACATCGACTGTTGAAGTGCTTATTTCTGTGGCTTTTTTTCATCGTCTGCGTGACAGGTAAGAAAATTCCTTCCTTGGCGACTCATCTACGTAACTACCTTTATACCTACAGTAAGCGCATGTAGGCTTGCAGTTTTTATTTTATTTTTTTATACCACTCAATTTTCTCGTTAACCTTTAATTGTATTTTTGCTTTACGCGTTGTCTTAAAACCCGAAGCTGTATATTTGTGTAAACGCCATACTGGCATACGATTTCAGGTGGTTGGCTGGAGCGTTCACAACAGCTGTGTTTTCTTAAATACCAAACGTCTTGCAGTGTGTATTTTAACAGGCTAAAGCACACCTGTTAACACTCGGTTATGGTGGCTTTTTTAAATTTTTATTGAAACGGTTCAGTTTAAGTTAATCGAAAGATACAACGTGGACCTAATTCTGCCGAATCTCTTAACTCAAATTTAAATAGAACTGATATGGTAATTTGTTAGTTGAAAACAAATAAAACCAGACAATTTTGCGTTTTTCTTTATTTGTTTTAGCCGATTGTCCTAAGCCTGACGTTCGAGGCAATGTCATCTTGACAAATCAAGCTCTTCTCCAGAACAATTTCCCAGACGACTCCAATGCTACTTACACTTGTGCCGTTGGCTACGTGAGAGTCATTGGGTCTGGGGTTATAATCTGCAGAGGTGGACAGTGGACTGAATTGACGCTGCAGTGCGAAAGTAATTTCCACCTTCTTTTAATTAAGAGTACAAATGTAATATTTTAGATACTTTTTAATCAATGAATTTATTTCAGAAAAGTCTTGTGGAGCCCCCGGAGAAGTGTTGAATGGGCGTTTTGATCTTTCCGAAGGAATTGAATTTGGCGCCTATGCTAAAGTTGTATGTGATGAAGGGTGAGTATTGGGTCCTACCTTGTATGTTCTCTGCTACTTTTATCTCTGTTTTTTGTTTTTCTTTTGTAGTGTCTATGAAGTGAAGGGATCTAAATGTATGACTGGTTATTTTACGATATACTCGATGTATTGTAACAACGTTTACCCATACACGACATTACGCACCATCTAAGCAGGGTTTCTGTGAATATGAGTTATTATTTAAAAGTATAAACGTTGAAAAGACGAATTATAAATACATAGACAAAATCGTACATAAATGCGTAATTAAATGAATATGTGTACAAAAACATAAATCCTACATTTAAAATGTATGCATTTATTTCCTTTTGACAAATTTCACCGAAATATTGAAAAAAGAAATGGGAGCGCCCTCTCTACCCTCATCTGCGTTTAGGTTTCTTTTCAACTCCTAGCTATATTTGAGACCTGTCGTCGTCAACCTTTTGGCATACGTTACCGTCGTCTAGTGTGGAAAAAACCGGCTAAAAGTTATTAAAGCTATCAAGTATATATGAGTTTAGTTATGTTATATTTTTAATCTACGGTTTATAGCCAAAAATTGGCTTATTTCATGGAGACAGCTGGAGACGCTGTGGCTGTAACCTAAATTTAAGTGTGAAATGGAAGGAACCTAGTACTCAGACTGTCACCTGAAAATTTGACTTTTAAAACGCACATAACACCTGTTTTTTCAGTTTTTAATCTGTTCAAGTATTTAGAGATTTTATGCGCATGAAGATCTGGGAGGGTGTTCCCTTTTCAGTGCACTGGTGGTTTTTGCTGTAAAAAACTGTTGGTTCAGGGTTGGGTTGCACAGTGGAAACGATAATTACTAATAATCTTAGTTTTTTTTGGGGGGCGGGGCAATTGATGGGCAGTACCGTTAGCTTTTGAGATAATCCACACAAAAAAAAAACGCGATATAATCAGCATATACAAAAAGTTGTATTCGATATACGTTTTTCCTGCTGGAAGGTGCAAGTCTAGACATCGATTTTGTCCCAATCACTCTCACTTACTAATTAGTTGGCGCCACTGTCGCCAACCATTTATGTTGTATTTAATAATAAAGCCGTTTTTCCTGTTTCCTATCTTGTTTGACTTGACATGAGGGGAAACTAATCTTAAACAATATATCTTAAAATACCTGCCCAGCCCTAAATGAATGTTGAAGTCACAAAGTGGTATGGATTCAAATTATGTTTTTAAAGGGAAGTGCATTGCATCCAAACTGGTTGTTGCAGTCTGAGTGATCAGAGATGTATAGAAAGTTGTTGCATTACTTGAATGACTCGTGTAGAAATGAATGAATTGAAGGACTCATGAACAAAATAAATGAACTGCAGTGTAAACATGGTCTAATGAATAATGCATTTCCATTAATTTAGTTTTCGTTTTGTGTTTAGCCATAGGACCGTTGGCCAAAGTTATATGCAGTGCTTAGCTAATGGCTGGAGTGGAAGAATTCCTGTCTGTGAAGGTAATGTATCTGTTTATAAATCTAATGTGTTAAAATTCTAAATTCTTCCCCTGTTTCTTCATAAGTAAATGTTTGAATACTGGGGTCAGGTATATCATTAGAGAGCAAAGTCCTTTGTTTAATAAACAATTGATCCTTTTATATATCTAAATAGTGGTGAAGTGTGAGAGGCCTGCTGAAATCCCTAATGGTAAAATGAAGCATCATAAATTTGACGAGTTTCCAAAGTTTAGAGATGTGGTGGAGTACGTCTGTAACGACGACTATGTCCTTGTTGGCGCTCAACTTACTTCATGTTCTGCAAATGGCACGTTTTACCCACCACCGCCTGAATGTAGAGGTATGTGAACATTATAATTTTTAAAAAATATATTTTTGATGTACCGTTTCTGGTTTTTGTTGCATTATGACAAGATGATATTGTCAAAATCCTACACGAGTTTTATCCTGGCCCAGTCGCGATGTGCAGCGCTGTAGTTTCACTGCCTGTGGCGTTACAAGCAGCTTAAACAGTGCGTCTGGTTATTGCCTCCTCTTTGTCTGGTTAAGTTTGTTGTGAAATGCAATACAAGTCAAATGGTGCAAACCTTAAAACCTATATCTGACCTGCAGATGTTACATGCCCTGTCCCTGACATTCAAAACGCAAAACGTGTTGGAGGGAGCCCCCCTTACAAACACAAAAGTTTTGTGACTTACCAGTGTGAACCTAATTATATAATGAACGGCTCAGGAAAACTAATATGCGAAGTTGATGGTTGGTCTTTTCCGTATCCGTCCTGCGTTGCAGGTAAGCCGTGATTCCTCCGGCACCTTGCATGCATGTTTCAGGGCACTTTCTCCCACAGGATTATCCCTTTGTGTGCTAGCCTGCTCCCTGTGCAGCTTGTGTGATGGGAAGAGTAATATTATGGGGATCTTTTTTGTACATATTGAGAAAATGAAATAGTGGTTAGCACCTGCTGCATGATTAGGTATTCATCAGTTTGTGCCATAATTTAGTTGCATGCATACATTTACTTTTCATTCATACGACTTTTGACCCCAAACTCACTCACGTTTCATTGAAGTTCTGAATTGGATATTCTGATCATTCGCTTCCAAATTTTATAGAAATCAAGGTTACAACAACGATTAGTGCGACAACTAGAAGTACCACCACCTCACACTCAACACAGTCCGTCACCACTGAATCTGTATTAAAGGGTAAATATCAAAATGTTTTAAATTAAATCGGTAATGTTGAATGAGTATTGTTTAATTTAATCGTTTATTCAGAGACGGATGGTTATTTATGTTTTAATGTGTGTGTGTGTGTGTTTGTGTTCTTTTTGATCTTCAGGTGGAGGAACTACAGAGGAAGGTGGGAAAGCTAACCATGGTAATTTATCTATTCACTGACAGACTGATATCAAGTTATTCTCCCAGTTTTGAGAGATTTAGATTGGAAAGTCGTTTTGGGGTATATGATATCTATATAAGTTGCACTGGATCCGATCTACTGATGATGTAATGGTTTAAAAGGCTGCAGGAAGTGTCTCGGGATGCTGCCTCAAATGTGATGTTAGCCTGTGAAAAAAAGACTAGCTGAAGAGCGTGAGTGCTGTATTAGTTCAGCGTCAGTCACAAGGCACGTCATTCAACCCGTTTTGGCTTTGAATACCATCCGCGGTGGGGGGATTCCAAAGATCTGTATGCTTTAAAAAAAATCTGGGTGTAACCGAAGTGTAATTGGTCGGAAGGAAAACGTCAATCGAGCTTAACCCACAAAGTCACATGGGTTGGTTTTATGAGCATGAGTATAAGGATACCCATCTGCAGGGTCCCTCTCCGTCTAGGCCCTCAGTCCATCAGAGTCTTGGGTATTTTATGTTGGCTAGTGATTAGTATTGTGAATATCATGTTTCCCCATTAGGGCCTGTTTATGGTATTTGAAATAAATGTAAGCTATTTTTATATGCAGGTTTGTAACGACTCAAACTTCCTCATTTTCTGTCTCTTTATATAGGATGGAGTTGGATTATCCCCACCGTTGTCGTCGTTTTGGTTGGTAAGTCACCTTCACCCAATACTTTTATTGCATTATTTTGCATGCGTTGTTCAGATCATATTCTGTCTTGTATTTGTTTTTCAGTGTGGCCTTCATCATGAGCAATTTCATAGAAAACGGGTCGTGTGACCTCTGAGTCTGAATTGCATTAGATTTCAAATGACTTGACATGACAGAGGACCATAGCTTCAACAAGAGAATATTTTTTGAAACGGAATGTGTAACAGAATTCAGTTTGTGAAGCTATAAGTTAATATGTACTGGAATGCATTTGGTTTTGATTTACAAAGTTACTGTTTGGAATTTGCATAGCTGTGAATTATGATGAACTCTTTAGATCGACAGACCCCTTTGTGGCCAGTGGTATACAAATTATTTTTGTTTTAGAAGTTTTGTTTACTGTATACATATACATTCGGGACAACGGCCCGATTCGGTTTGAAAAACGCAGAGACTGATTTTGATTTCCTCATTTACAGCTGTTGTGTGTTGTGTGGCGATTTATGTCATTTTTCATAAGAAGAAAGGGTGAGATCACTGAACCTACTGGTTTTTCATTTTCATTTATGTGTAGTGTGACTCTGCAATGCTCTTTCTGGTCCTCTTCTTTTCAGTCTGTGTACGCCTTAAAGCTAAAACACCCACCTTGCTTCTCTTGCTGCTGTTTTATAAAATTCCTAACTCTTTATTCTTCGTTACTTTCATTATTTGATTGTTTGGATAAATAAATTCCAAGTTTAAATGAAGTAAATGATATGTTGTGATGTGCATTGTTAACTGCATGAATGCACTTCATAAAGAAATGTCGGTCCTAGTTGCAAAAACTGGTAGATGCTGTGTTAACCGTGCAGTGATACTGGTAGCCAGTTGAGTTATTTTCCTTATCAGGAGTGGGACAGGCTGTTTTTAAATAGCAGTATGGTGAGCGCTGTACCAATCACAAGATAGGACGGTTCAAACACACTGTGTGAATGGCCTGCAGCCAGATCAAACACCAGAGCTCTGTTGCTTGCTGCCTAACTCCAGCTAGCTCAACTGTGGGTGTGACAAGGCAGCCTTTCCTGGAAAGAAGTCAGACGGAAATGGTGTCAGGCAGCCACTGTGGGCATTGCCCCTAAGAGCTGTTCTTGTTTTGGTTGAGTGGAGGATCATTTTATGGCGTATATTGTGCACGTAGTTTGTCTCAGAACTCTCTGTTTTGAAAGCTGAAAATGACCTTTCCATTTACCCACCATTGATACAGTTCAGGATTGCATTATCCTGTTGGGTTCATTCCAGACCCCTGTATCCGGCAGGGTGCTGAGGCCTGGTGTGGGGCATTTTCCAATCTCTTTAGGGACTTGTAAAGGGTCACCCACCATGACAGGTGATCGCCTTTGGGTTGCAGGTCTCATCTAATCAAGAGAGGGAATTCTGTCAAAGTAAGCTGTGAAGACAATGATCCGTTATAGCCCCTTGGATCATGGTAAGAAATTAAGCCAGCCTAATGCCCCTTTCTGTCATGATTTAGTGACGGAGATGAGATATTCTACAAAAAAAGATTCACAAAATGATTGCATTAACGTTAATGTTTTTGAAGCAATATGAAAAATTTCACAGCATTGGAGTCCGAGTTGAGGTAATGGTAGCTTTCTTCAGTTTTACTCATTTCCTAGTTTTTCTCTGGGCTTTTTATGTTGCTTTTTGCCTGCTATGTGAGAATGTGAATGTTCTTTGGTATGCTGCCAATTCAAACTAACGAAAAACAAAATACTTTAGCTGTTCAGAGAAAGGAAGTTTAAACCAGGGCCCTATTTCAGCCGACTCAAAATTGGCCTTTTACTTTTTGTGAAAATTTGATTCAAAACTGCCGTTTTAGTTAGGACATACCTGGGAACTGTCTTTCAAAATTAACTACTTGGACTGTTTTTAAGCTTCCCATTTTAAAGCCAAATAAACCAGTTAACCTATTTTCAAATCTCCACGCTCCATTCTATTCTGTAGAAGGCCACGCACAGGAGCCTTTGTGCAGACCCTCTTAATCAGGGTTCCACATCTTAAGTGGGCTTTATCAGAGCTGAATGAAAATACTGTATTTAGGAGCTCACAGTTTAATCAGTTTCGCCTAGGCCCTTTCCTAGGGAACGTACCAAATGTAAATTTTAGGGTTTATTTCTAGATTTTTGGAGGTCTTGAGATTGGTCACACCCTTGCTACTCAGATCCCATCCAATGTATTCACTAGGCTCCTTTTAGTCCCGTGATTAAATGGCAGGAACGCTGGGAAGCTCAAAAAATGTCTAATGGGGGATGGTGTCAGTGTGTATGCAGGAAATGGGGGAGCACAGAATTTGACCCAAACTGTCCTGTGCATCCCCATTCACTAATGGCACACTGTACCTGTCATTCCAAACCCGCCATGCTAATTCTAACATGCAGTGTTCGTTTCTGTCACTGTTTAACTGTATACAAGAGGTTATTAATAGCTGACAATATTTCCCCATCACTGTTGTACAGTGTATACCGCACCAGAGAAGACTCCCAGAAACAAAATGAAGGGTTATTGTTAAGCTAAAAAAAAGCTCTTTCCCAAAGGTATCCACAGATTCCTACGTTAATTGTTTGACTTAATTTGTTTTACTTATTATTTTAGTGGGGGGAAAAAAGTCGGTACCAATTCCAGTGTGTTTGTCTGTTCCAGCGCAAAGAGTTATCGGAATACACCAATCAAGTAGCGTCTCCTCCGGAAGTCTTTTCACCAGCTTGCTCTGCCATGTTTCAATCTTAGACCAGAATGATTTCTGCACAGATGGCCTAGTCACTCTGGTTCCCCGGGTGGCACTGGGTTTTTTTCATTTTTTTGTTCCAACCTGTTCGATTAGTAGGCCCTTGCATTTCTCTAGACATTAAAGTTTGACTACAGCGGAATGCCCTGATTTTTATTTTATTTTATTTTTTTTTTAATGCATTTTATTTTATTTTTTTGGTTTATTCGTTTGAAAGTTGAATGAAACTCGAATGTATTTGTTGTAAACTCTCTTGTGTGAATGTAGAAAGGTGTGCAGCAGTAATTCTCTTCACTCCTGCACGAGGGTGCATGAACAGAGGCTTGCTCGTTTATTTTTCACCTTCAGTATTGAACGCAGATTCCCTCCTCTGTAATTCCGTGTCGTAGCACACGTCCGTTTTAAAAAGTGATTATAGTAAGTGCCTACGTCTGAAAGGCGTGCCCTCTGCTACTTCTGGATGTTAAGTGGCAGGCCTTGTCTTTCTTTTGCGTTGCTCCTTTGATCAACCGCAGAGACTGGCAGACCCCCATCCCTGCAGTGTGCTTTTACCTGTGTGCGTACCGCCCTAAGATCTCACTCAGGGGTTGCCCGTTTGTCTCTCTTCATCAAGCGGTTTAATGTGGATGTGTATTTATTGATTATTTGTAAATTGTGGCTCCAGTTGAAATGCACTGATTATTTTTGAGTCTTCCGTGAGATGATTCTTCATATTTCTTTAATTCGATGGATTATTAACTAATAGGAGTTTGCACTGTTTCAGTTTATCGCTGCCTGTGTGTTGGAAGCGTTTTGCTCCTTAGTCAGTCGATGTGATTTTGGTTTCTCTATTAATTATCTTTGTTTTCACACGTGGTTTTCATTGTGTACCCTAATAAACCTATAGGTAAAAATAACCCCATGTCTTTCTCATCTGTAATCTCCACTGTTTTCTTGGTCGGATTGTGACGGAATTTGAGCTTTTCATATGTTTAAACGGGTCAAATTTGATCTCTGACTCTAATGCCTATAGCTTCCACGATGAGTGGGGGATCCTTTTAAGTGCTACACCACTGAGTGAAACGTTAGCCACTCCCGTGGCAGAAATTAACGACCGCTGCCACCGTTGGACGCCAGCCTTGGGTCTGAAAAGAGATTACCATATGTCATTCGCCAACGTAAACCCTTAGAGCAGTGTTTCCTGTAAGACGGGACGCGTTAGGAAGACAAAGCGCATGTTGACGGACCGTCTGTGGAGCGATTCTCAGACTCGGCTGCTCCCAGACGAGTTTCGTTTGACTCCCACAGGATCAAAGTCAGTCGGGGAGTGCTCGACAGCGCACCGGCAGTTTCTCTTGCCAATTTCCTGTTGAGAAGGTGGCGTTGCACAATGAAGATTGTGTTGCGGGCTCTGTGCCGATGGGCCTTAGTGACTGGACTTGAATCACTGAAAGCTTTTATGTCTGCACACCAGGCCCACTGCATGGGGTATGAACAGGACTATTCGCTCGACACCCCCGGAACCTTTGTTAATGATCCATCCCCACATAAGATGTACACTTGCGTTACTGTCTTTGCCGGAAATCTTTTCAACCCTGACTGCTTGTCTAATGACGAGAGGATGCAAGAAAAGGCCTCTATGCTGAGATAAGGAGAACTTGTCTGAAAACGCCATCTATTAAAATAGTGAAGAAGGAAAATGTAATTAAAACATTTTTAAACGGGGGGCTTTCCAATTTTATAATGCTTTAAATGCATTTCCCATTCTCGCGGCTGGCTTTTAGCTCGAGCAACTGCAGGGCAACCCTTAAAGCACTTTTTAATGTCTTCAGCCTTACGGCTCCAATTATGCGAGGAATTGGGGTTGCTGAGATCGGAGTCGCTGGCGGGAGTAGGAAGATATTTACAGGGCCAGCCAGGATTCGGCCAGGAATCAGAAGGTCCAGCCATTCACTTCTGTCGTCCAGGCCCTAGACAGGACTTGTAAACATGACAACCTATGCAACACATGGGTTAACTCTTTGTTACACGACCAGCATGTATGAATTCTGTCAGAATTGTGACGTTTAAGCTTTAGTTTTTCATTCATTTAATTACACTCTTGCTTAATTCTGTCAATATATTTATTCAATTATAAATTCTTCATTTCTATATACATTATGAACCTGCATCAACTTTTTGTTCATTTGTCTATGGCGTGCCAAGGGACCTAGCTTTCCCACTACCGATTCAAGTGTCTTTTTAAATATTAAGATGATTCTGTTTCTATCACCAAAAAGAAGAAAATTAATAAACCAAACCAAAATATTTTTGGAAATGTTGGTAGATCTGCTTTTTTCAGGTTATTTCATTGATTAAATTATACTTAATTAAGACTGAGAACACCAGTAACTATCTTTTAAATTAAAAATTGATAGTACAACAGAAAAAAAACGGTTGATTTTTTTCAATATATGTAGGTCACCTTGGGCTTGGGCAAGAACAAAAAATGTTTTATTTCATCACATCCGTCACTGCCTACGTATTAAATTACGCCCACCAAGAGCCATGACGTGTGGAGGAAATTATCAAAGAATACAAGAGGAAGTGATTAAACAATGGACATTCTTAAGTCGTGTTGCTTGTGTACAGTGTAAGGTGTGGTTTGACCTTGTTTATGAGTATTTGGGTTTCATACTTGAATTCCAAGGACATTGCATGTCTAAGATAATGTGCAATAGTTTATCTTTTGATGCCTTGCATGTTGAGTAAACATTGTAAATCCCAGCTCACTCGCTTTATTGGAGCTAATATCATACACGGTCTGTCAGACACCAACTGCAGCAGTCTAGAAGTAATGGGATTGAGACAAATTCATTAAATTACGAGAAGCAACATTCGAGAAAGTTTTGCTTAGACTAGATTCCTGTAATGCCCTTCATGCCAGTGGATTCACGCAGAAGAGAAAGCACACATCAATCAGAGACTCCTTGCTGGAAAGGCGGAATGAAGGTCAGTCTCCCACCTGGACTCAGATTTGAGGTACTGGATCACCCTGGGCTAGACACTGGCAGCCTCTCGTGGGAACCACACACTGCCTACAAAAGGACCTGCACTTGCGGGAGAACAAAAATAAAACTTTATGCAAGATTGTCGCCATTAAGGCTCAAATGATCTTGGGTACGCATATCACATAAACATACGCCAATAAGGATAATTACCTAGAACTGATAAGAAATCTATGCCATATCTTGGAGGCGTTTTTTCTTGAGTACTCTAAGGTATTCTATCTCTATCAGTCTATCAGTTGAATAATGAAACCCCAGTAATAGCCCAATATAGTACGCTATGACTCTAACACATAGAAGTGTAACAGCAGATGTGCTAAAATATAAAATGCCACGTTATATA
>JAOYSI010007857.1:29333-43157 GCA_025775065.1 Hiodon alosoides | reverse complement strand
ATGTCACCAGACCTCAACCCAATAGAACACTTGTGGGGAGTGCTGAAAAGACAAGTTGAACATCATTCTCCATCCAGCATCCAGGATCTGAAAGAGTTCGTTCTTCAAGAATGGAGAAAGATAGATGTAGCTGTGTCGTCAACTTGTTCATTCAATGTCTAGAAGACTTGGTGCTGTTCTCAAAAATCAAGGAGGCCATACACAATATTAGAGTTGTTAGGATTTGTTGTAGGGTGTACTCATTTTTGCAACACCTCATTTGAATAAAATGTATTATTTTTCTTATCCTAAAGTTGTTAGGTGACTGTGCCACGTGTCCGTCTCGAGTACACGCACAGGAGAGGTCCGGGCACACCCATCAGCAACGGCTGAGGATCATGCTAATTGCAAACAGCATTTAACAACCTGTGATCCCTCAGTAGGTGCTGGAGTTGGTAGAGGAGCCGGGCGAGAGAACGGCGGTCAGAGCACCAGAAGAAAAGGCGATGAACAAGGAGGTGAACAAGGCGGAAGAAAGAGTCGGCACGGGCAAAGTGGATGCCGACATTTCGTCTTTGTTTAAATTTTATTTTATCGGTATTTTGTTTAGTTTGTTATTTTAGTTTATTGTGTTTGGGGTGAATCTGTGAGGGGGAGCCCTGAAGAGCGTTTATTGTTTATTTGTTATTTATTGAAATGTTTGCCACCGGACACGTCCCGTTGGCTCCAGTGCTGCCGGCCGTCCTCCCTCTCTGAGGCTGTTCGGTGGGCGGAAGACCACCTATCCGTGGCGGGCAGGGAACGAACACCCCCAGCAGTCACCCACCTGGTCCAGCCCATGGCGTGGGACCCGACAACAGCACCATCAGCGAGAGCTCTGGCCCGCCAGGAAGGCGACGCCCATACCGCCGCCGCGGAGCTGCCTGGGCCCCGGAGACAGCCCCGACCCCCTCTCGCCCCCAGTTTTTCCCGGCCCCGCACATGGTCCCCGGTTAGTGAGCCTGCAGCCACGCTGCCGGGGAATGGGTGCTGGAGGTGTGGAAGACCGGGCCACCTCAGACGAGAGTGCCCCCTCATGGAGGTCAACATCTCTGGCCAGGCTCCCTCTTCCGGACGCTCCTTCCCCGACCAGGCGGACAAGTATCTGGTACCGGTGAGTATACAGGGGGATACAGTCCGGGCGCTCCTGGGTGTTATCGCTCCCTAGTGCATCAGCGTCTGGTTCCGCCCGAGGAATTGGTTAAAGGTGGGGATTCGCTGTGTACACAGAGATGTGCATTATTATCCGATGGCGCAGGTGTCTTTTGTTTTGAGGGGCCAGAAGCATAGCCTGGTGGCCGGGGTTAGTCCCCGCAGCCCCTACCCGCTGGTTCTCGGTCATGAGACATGAGACAAGGCGGAAGAAAGAGTCGGCTCGGGCGAAGTGGACACTTCGTCTTTGTTTAAATTTAATTTGATCGGTATTTTGTTTAGTTTGTTATTTTAGTTTGTTGTGTTTGGGGTGAATCTGTGAGGGGGAGCCCTGAAGAGCGTTTATTGTTTATTTGTTATTTATTGAAATGAAGCCGGAGAACCCGGAAGTGTGTTTACCGATTATTCCCGAACCAAGCACGTCGGCGTGCTACGGTGACCACACTCTTATGTTAATAAAAATTAATGTTTGATAAAACTGTTGTGTAAAAATGCAACAAATTGGTCTCATATTCACTGAGAAATGGATAAAAGTCTTAATTTTCAAAGGGGGTGTACTCATTTATGCTGTGCACTGTATGACAAGTCTGGCTTATCAGCAATATGATGTTCAAATGCATGATGAGACCCTTGAAAGATATTTATTGAAGTATACATATTTCACAGCGCCTTGTTTCGAGGGTGAACATTGTGTTGAGTGCTGTGTATCCATTTTTGTAGTAGACTTGATTGTTCTGAACAACAGTACTGCTAAATTTAGTATATGGATGCAGTGCAATGGAGACACGTGCAAAATGTGTGATGGCAACCATGAAACATGTTTATTGCAATACTAGACACATACACAGACACCAGTATTGCACCATTGTATCTTTATGGTCCATGGTTATCACTGATGGCTTTCAAGCTACTGGCCACAAAAGAACTGGCTTATTTTAACAGGATTAGATTTCAGATTACTCATCAAATGCACGATGGCAACCATGAAAATTATTTTTATCAGTACTAGCCACATACACACCATTTGATCTGTGAGAGCTACATTCTCATTAGTCTCGAATTAATTCACGAATTCGTGGAATAAGCAGGTAATATCATGCATAAATGTATCAATAAGTAATACGTAGTGTTTTTACATAATAAAGACGGATGCAGTAGAAAATGAACGCAGTTTACTAAGATCATCATTACATGGAAACATTTTTTGCTTTTATCCGAAACCATGTAATACCAAAAGGAAGAAGGGAAACGTGAAGTCGACGCACAGGAAGCCGGAAGTGAATTCTGAGTTGTCTATTCCCTGTGGGTGAATGGGTGCCTCGGATTTAGGGTTGGAGCGGAGTCTATATTACAATCTGTCTCCTTTAAGAAACATACCTACCTACGACTCATTCTCAATATTTTTTCTCCGGGAACTCACTACCTGACTGGCCAAAATATATTTGTGAGCCTGCACGGAAAATCCTCAGGCGAGTTTTGCACTCCATTAAGTTGCTGCTTTAAGGTTTGGAATTGAAAACAAATAGCCCCATTTAAGGAAATAATCATATTACAATATATATGAGTAGCTATCTTTTTAAAAAATGCATCGGTTTAATTTCCATCTACTAATTGTTTACAAACCTGACTAGTTGATATTGATAGAACCGTCGATTGCTAATGTTGTCGGGTTGAAAGGGGTTTCGCACTGTGCGAAAGACCTTGACTTAGACTGCGGAGTTTTGAGTTAGCAAAATGTTTTGGAACAGTTTACTAAGTTTTATTATTAATAATCAAAATATTTATCAAAGTCATATGAAGGAGTCTTTTCATCGATAACTGCTATAAAAATAATCTAATCTAAAATGTGACTAAACGACTGTAATTTGAGAATGGTTCTTTTATTTGCAAGATTGAAAATTAATGTCTTCGGAACATCGTGACTAGTATAAATTCAAGTGAACTGTTTCACCATATGTATAATTACTTTGCGGTTTAAATAACATTATTCGCTAAAGTGGTGTTGGCGGAGTTAATACCTGAATAAGGCTGTTAAATATTATTTGAGTTGCTTGCTATTTATACTGATAGTATTGTTCTTTTTAATTACAGTGAATTTAACATGACGCCAAGCTCAGGCATGCTTCAATTCCGGTTTGCAGACCATAGCAACTTAGTTCTCCAGAAGATGAACATGCTCAGAGAGGAACATCACTTCTGTGATGTTACCCTTGTCTTTGGGCGGTTCCGTTTTCAGGGGCACCGAGTGGTCCTGGCAGCATCTTCTGCCTTCCTTCGCGACCAGTTCCTGCTGCATGAGGCCAGGGAGCTCCATGTGCCGGTTCTGCCCAGCGTGGAGGTGGGTCGACGTCTGCTGCTCTCCTGCTACACTGGCATCCTGGAGTTCCCTCTGAGGGAGCTGATCAGCTACCTGACTGCGGCCAGTGCGCTCCAGATGAGCCATGTAATGGAGAGGTGCACGCAGGCCGTCTCGCAGTACTTGGATCCTACGCTGGCTCACCTGAAACTGCGACATAGTCCTGATTCATCTCTATCAAAAGATTGGGAGGTGGGGGCCTGGGACCATGAGGCAGGTGATTTCGACCCAGATTCTGAGGACAGTGTTCGGATGATTCGGAAGGACATCTCCCCTATGGCCACTTTGAAGTGTGAACAGCAGGTGCACAGGGAAAAGCAGGTGAGCTCCCCCAGCGAGAGTCCCAGCCATGCCAGCACAGGGTTGGCAGATAGCTCACAAGACCAAAAGATGGAAGATAGGGCTGTGTACATACTCTCAGCTCACAACCACCAGCTGCAGGAGAGGGACTTCCTAGAGACCCGGGAAAAAATGGCAGCATTGGGGAGTACTCTCGTGGAGCAGGACATCCCACTCCAGAGACCGTACCTCTGCCGCAAGTGTAACCACATGTCCCAGGACCTGGAGGACTATGTGGACCACCTGAAAGAGCACAAGCTGTACCTTTGTTTGCTGTGTGGAAAAAACTTCTCTCAGAAGAGTAACCTCACACGGCACATTCGTGTACATACCGGCATCAAGCCCTTCCAGTGCACGCTGTGTCACAAAACCTTCTCCCAGAAAGCCACGCTGCAAGATCATCTCAACCTGCACACGGGCAACAAGCCACACAAGTGCAACTACTGCGCCATGCACTTTGCTCACAAACCTGGCCTGCGGCGCCACCTAAAGGACATTCATGGAAAGAGCAGCCTGGAGAACATGTTTGAGGAGGTTGAATAACAGCAGTAAGAATACTCACTGTTGGCACAATATCATTCCTTAAGAATTAAGCAATGAACAGTGAAGATGAAAAATACCCCTCGACCTGTGAGCGGGTTTCTCCATCTTGTTGCTGACAACTGTTAATTACAACTATTAGTGTCTATTCTGATGTTCGTGTGTACAGTTTTGTCAGATTTACTTCAGTGGAATAATGGACCCCAAGGACAGGGAGGTCTTTATTCTCAATGGTACAAAACGCTCTAATAAAAATGCTTTTAAATATTATGTTTTACATTATCATTATTTGTTAAGTTTTCTGTTATTTAAGGTTTTTAAAGGTTTTAACATCCCAGATTGACAGAACCTGCATTTGTATCAGCCATAATGAGTCATTTTTAAACACAACACACGGGTCAAACTTGAGTCAGATCATATTTATAGTTTATTTGCTGAAACCTGTACCTGAATCAGAACAAACGAGAACTCTTAATTCAAGATTTAATATCAATTGTCTGGCCTCTTACTTGGTGTGGCAACTCTGTTTAATGCCTGTCTTGTTTTTGTACAGTTTGACCGTTTTGTGAATCAGTAGAGACATCAATAGAAAAGTAGTATTTACACAGATAAAGCAAAATTGGAGAAACGGAAAGGTGAACTTACGGCACGGGGGAGGATTACTGTGTTGTTGATCTGTATGTTGTGTGAAGAAGTTGACACTGATAACTGGTGGCTCTGGTAGAGATTGTAAAGTCAACCTGAGATCCACTTGGAACATATTTTGGCTGTAAATTGGATCATGTTTTTCTAATGCCAGCTTATAAACTTTGGGGATATTTTGTGTCTACCTGTCCCTGTTCTGTTAGTTAAGTTTCTCTGGTATTAAACTTATTGTTAAACTTGTTAACGTGACTTATCTGAAGGCTTTGAGTTACCTCTGGCCTGGAATGCCCAATTGTTCTTCTATACCTGACTATGATGCGCTGTAACTCTCCATATAGCCACTGGGTGGTGTGTGCGTTCCATGTGTCTTTTGTTTCCTAATTTCTCAATAAGGCTTGGCTGACTTGTTAACTGAAGAATTGTCTCCGTATTACCTGCTATGAGTACTTTGTAACAGAAATGCTTGCATGTGTGTTGTTTAATGTTTTAAAAAGGTGAACATCCATGCTTAATAATAATAATTAATCATTTTTACCTTCTAAAAATTTGAAATGTATACCAAAGCTAATTGGGAAAGATTCCCTGTTCAATTGAGTAGATTTTCAAAACCAGTCAAATGAACAATTGATTTTTAATTACTGCTATAAAAATGTATGGGATTGTTTTATTTGACTGGCAAAAGCTCCATCAAACAACAGTTTTACTTCAAACATGTACTGTAGGCAACTGTCGCTATATTCCACTATATTCCATATTCCAGCTTTATTGACGCTAACTGAAATGATCTTGGTTCGTATTAAAACAAAAACATACAGTGGGCCTCCAGAGACAGGATTGTTAATCATTTCCACAAGTGTTATGTCTGCATTTGTTTCCTTTTATATACTAATGTTCATCTTTTGTATATAAGTACAACACTGCACTGCTCCACCTCTTGGGGATGTTGATTTCTGGAGAGATTGTCAAATTCAATGTTTTAACTTCTTCCCTATTTCCAATGTATGTCTCTTGACCCCATACTACTATATAGGAAAGCCATGGGGGTTTAAATTGTCAGAGACGCCATATATTAGGAGAGAGCTCCTTGTGGATAGTTTCTGTGTATGATAGATTTGTCCAACTGCCTGCTTATGCGCATACCCAAAGCAGCTGCACTCCTACATTGGCTTTGGTGTACACCGCTGGAACAAGATGGCTGCCTCTGCCTCAATACTTTTCGACCATGAGTGCTGTGACTGCATTATCATTGCACATCTGAAGGAGACACAAAAGTGGGAGCACCTTTAAAGTTCCTGAACCGCCTCACTCTTTGGATAACCGGAGAACTATACTGACCACCTACTGTCCCGTGATATTCACAAAAGACACATGCTTGTCAGTTAGAGAGGGATAGGGATAACATGCCCTGAATATAACAACTTTATCTGTGTGCATCACTTAGCATAAATGCTTTATGAGTGGATTCACTGGCATGTCTGAGAGGCTTTCTGTCCTTCTCTCTCTGCTCCAGAAATGTCATCCACACTCAGCTCAGCAAAAGCTCGGCCCACCGTTCCCTCCAGGGCTTCTTGTTAGTGGAGCGGACGAATGCTGTGCGGCAAATGTGGCCTGACCATTGTAACAGATCACGCACAATTGGTAATGAATTGCTTCAAAAATGAATTGCAATAAATAAATCCCTCCATCCATTTTCTGAAACCGCTTAGTCAATTCAAGCCAATAAATAAGTGTCCAGGTTTAATCTGCATATCCACTTCACAACCAAACCCGAAATATAAGAAAGCTGACAACCCATATTTCTAATATAAATGTATCCTACACTTTACTCAGTATTTACCTGAAAGAAATAATCATGTAGGGACCAACCTACTTTACCTAAATACTGGATCTATGTGAATTTATTGACTGACCTTCTGAATTGATTTTCTATTTTTATTGTTGTTTTTCCATCTTATTATTGTTGGTTAGCACTCATCCACAATCAGTAACCTCATTATTCATTTCATTTCCAATTTTTCTACCAGTAAGTAAGTGGTTGCCAATCGGTTTAAAGTTTTTTTGAGGTTTGATAAAAAAGGCTGAAGCTAATCAATTACCTAAAGAAAAAATGTAAGTGTTAAAATCAATAATTGTTTATGTTTATAATAATGTCATTAAAAAAATACAAATTAAAAAACAAATTTAAAAATCCCTTTTTCTTAATTTAAGCCTCTAGTTTATTCTAATTAATGTTCTCAATATAGCCCGGAACCAAGAAACAGTTGGCCGTTTAGAGAACGAATGCATTTTTCTTCCATGATTTATCTCACCCCTGATAGTTAATCATTCCCATTATCTCACAGTCTTGATGGAAGGGTGTAGTTTGGGTCTACCTTGAGCACTTCAGACGAAAAATGTTTATATTTAAATGCAAGCTGGTTCTGTTCCCAGTTCCTACACCTGCCACCCTTAACCATTCTCAACAGACCGAAGCAGCCAGTGCAGAACTTGGAAAGTAGGTCAACATACACACATACTCCTCTGCGTGTTTATGTTTTTTAGTGTACAGTGGAGCACTCCTTAATTATGAATGAGGAAAAGTAGTGGAGGGGGAGTAGTTACTTGCTTCTCATCTTTTGGACTTTGTGCTTGTCATATTCTAAAAGGTACATAGCCCTTTAACGTTCTGCTCAACCGTTTGGTTAAGCAAATTTTTGTGTTGAATGCGTTAAACTCAACTCAACCTGATTGAGCCATTGAGGCCTATATAAAAAAAACTGGGGGTTCTGTTAATAAAAAAAAAAAAAAAAAACATTGATTTTTGTTAGTATTGCCCCAAGGAAATAAAAATGCAAAGAAATAATTTTTTCATAGTTTTTTCTAGTGAGGACATTAAAGGGTTAATGCAAGTTAACAAGCAAACCATTAACAAGCAAATATAGGAGTTTGCTCCTTAAGTACTGAGTTCAAGTTATAAATGAAACCAAACATTCTCTGGAAGTTACCATTATTTTATGTTGCTAGTACAGTAGGATTTATGATGTAATGTAAGAAGTACATATTAAATAGGATAGTCATACAGCTTCTTCAGAAAGGAACCATTATTTTCATAAGATCTTGAATTGCAGTTGTATGCATTTTTTTATTAATGAAATTTGTATTATTATTTTGATTATGACTGTTTTCTCAGTGTTATTCAACTCTCACCCGGTTTTTTATTTATTTTGTAATTTTTCATTCATTATATTGTGGGTTTTCTGTGTATTCCAATTCCAGATCACGCAATATTTGTTTAGCAATGAACTATTTCGTAATTCTTTTATAATGCTTTTTGTTGTATCTTTGGTTTTAGTCTTTTATCCATAATACAATTATAGTCATTTTTTTGTGAAGACTTGTTTGTGTTGCTCTTTCGAAAGTGATCTGTGGTGAGTCTCTTTTAAATAGCTGTTTATGTCATGGAACAGAACTGGTTGATTGAAGTACAATTTTAGGAATTTTAGATGATAGCATAAGCTGTATAAGACTATAAACTCATACCTAATACTAGGCAAGATTTCCTAAAATGGCTAAGAATACCCATGTGTAAAAAAGCGTTAACCTATGTAGTGGCAGCATGGACAAGGTACTGGTTTGCATTGTATTTATGCATATTTCTAATATGGTTGGATGGATGTTAGGTCGTTGTCTCTTTTGAAAGCTGTGAAACCTTAATTTATACTGTCAAATTTATAGAATACCTATATTGGTATGTTTCTTTCCCCTCCAGATTTATAGCATCTTAATAGCAGATAAATGTATTATTACACCATTGGTGATACATCGTAGCTTTTTAGATCTGGTGCACAGTAGTAAGGTCATTACCATATTTTTCTTTCAGAGCTGTTTATTTTAAACGCTAAAATCACCCCTAGTTCAACCAGTTATCAAGCCACTTTAATTGAGGTATCGAACTAAAGCAGATACGTGTAGGCTAGATGCAGCGGCTGGTCAAGTTTATGAAATATCACATTAAATTAGGAACGAAGTGTTCCAAAATTAAAAGTCAATATTGGCACTAGGCATTGCCCCCACTGTTTTGAATCGCATCCCTGTCTCTTTAAAAATGATGCAGCCTACGCCTCAAAAAGCGGCTTGTTCCGGCTTTGCCACTTTACATCTTTATCCTTGCACACCAGATGAAAATAGTACCATATAAGCAAGACAATAACAACTGGAGTTTAACGTCGCAATTTTAGCGGACCATTTATATATGCAGTTCGTGTGATCCCGGGTCGCGTTCGCGTTGGTTTGCGCGCATCTGCCCGCAGCGCGTCGAGTCCACTGAGCCAGCGGAGTGATACTAGGCAGGGAGCTCTCCAGTTGTGAATCCGAGGGTGTGAAAGAGTGAAGATGTCGCGTCGTCAGGGAATCTGCGCAGAAATTGACACAAATTATATGTTTAATACTCTTGTCATGACATGACATGACATGTCGTGACATTCTGCTTTTAAAAGATAAAAAATCAATTGTTTTGTCGCTTCTGTGAAGTTGTATCTAAAAAGTATTTCCCCTTTTCCTCTCTTGGTCGAGAAAAGCGATGGATATTACACTCTTACCATAGTGCCTGAGGTAAGTGTCTTGATAGTCTAGAGTTTACTACTGGATTTCCAAGAATTACAGTAGCCTTAGTGTGTTGCCTGGTCTTTGTGCTGAACTGCCAAGTGGTTATGTAACACTGTCAATTAAATAAATGAATTAATGGTAATGCATTTGAGTGAATGTGTAATGTGTATAAGTGCCACACAGAAGCGCCAAAGAAGCGATAGATAGTAAAACACAGCAGAATTTATATTCTTCCTGCAGCAGTCCACATGTCTCCGTTGTTTGATTAAATGAGGCAATAGAAATTTCCCGTAACGACGTTCTTTTCGCACACTGAAACACGAGATATTTTGAAACACTGCAGGCGATATGTTCCTGCAACGTTTCTAATATTAGGCGCGAGTTTGTGCTGCCAATTGTCACTTGGTTAGCTGTTTTTGGGTCGCTTTGGTGCTGTAGGGTCGCTTTGGTGTTTGACGAGCCTATTGATTTAGAGTAGAATTTTACATTTTTAAGTATGATTGGAAAATTATTGCCAAAACTTATTTATTATATTTGATACGATTTTATATAATGCCGTTATTAATACACGACTGGAACACAACTGTCAGCTGATATGTTATGCTATTTATAAGCAAATTGTGAGTTGAATAGGTAAACGGTAAACTTTGATTGGCTTACTGGAAAAATATACAATAATATTTTAGTTTCACTTTCAGTGAAAAATAAAAGCAGCGCCAATATAGTATACACGGAAGCAAGGGTGTTTATATATCATGAAGTGATCAGGGAAGTTGCATAACGGCTACCATAACTGCATTACAATAAGTTAACAATGAAGCAACATAAAATGATCGACTAACAGTATTTTTTGGTCCATATTTCTATGTACAGTAGTCTAAATTTCAGGACTTTCCTGCTTCCCCTACAACCTCCAGGTGATGAGCATATATTTTAAATAATTTTTTTGCCTTCTTTTAAATTCAATATGTGTCTATCAAAGGCGTGTGGACCATGTTATTGGTCTAGTATGTAGGTCTTTCAGACAGGGTTTAATTACGGAGAAGTTGCCACACTTGTATCTGGACCTAGAGAAAATTGCTCTCACATCAGGCTAAGGATTCGTTATTACAGATGCCTGACTAGATCTGTTAGGAGACTGTGTTATTTTGCTTACTTTTCTAATTCCTATGGATAGACTCATTCTATCATTCTAGAGTTTACTTTATACAGTAATAATAATTATCATGACTCACTGCACTTAACCAACCTTAAAAACTACTTTTCGTAACTTGTTTTTAAAGCTTTAAATGTCATGTAAGCTTAAACTTGTAAAGTTGTTGTAAAATGTGGAATAAATATTCACATCGAAATGTGTCTTCTCTGTAAATCAGAGGTCACTTGTTTGAGCTCAGCTCAGAACTTGCAATCAGAACTGAACTGAATGGCGAGAAGTGTCATTGCCATGGAAATAGCGTAAATTCATGGCATAATATATTGTTTACTCCATTTACTGCTTTAAATGGGCTACATTTGTCTCATTGCTAATTCAGTTTCAGTGGGCTTCATTCTCAACACACACAATTTTGTTGTCATGTAATTCATATTTAAGTTGATAAGCAAAGTGTTGTACAGCTTTAAATTTAAATTCTATTTTTTTTCACCTACACGCTATATTTGCGCTTGTTACCTAACTTCTAATAACTTATAGGTTAGGCCTGACTGTCAAGATTATTGTTGATGTACCATGGGCTATTCTTGGTATCAGACCAGTGGTTGTTGATTTCACCCCTGGCAGGAGAATTTACCTATTGTATTGTGCTGGTAGTACAAGAGCTACGCTGATATAATGACATTCCTTTACACCTGTCATAATTTTTCTGTAATTTCTGTAATTTTATATAGTTACTTTTACATGTCAATCGACTGCAGGGGAAGTATATATAAAAAAAAAAAGCCAAAATCTGGGTTTTCCCTAGAAATGTATTGCAGAAATAACTTTTGTGACTTTTTTCTCAATCCTAAGGGTAAGGCCTTTGTGAGTGGCAGTGGAGGGACTCAGCAGGCAAGTTCAGGATGTTCCAATTGGAGGTCTTGCTGACATGAATAAAGAGTTCCTGTGATAGTGGGCCTGGGCCTGCAGTTAATATGCTTTCCACACTCCAGGGGTTCAGTTTTTTTTCAGCCAAAATGAGTAGGGTACTTGAGGGTATGAAGGAGAACCTGTCAGCCCTTTGTCCGATTTGGCCGTCCCTTCCTTAGCCCACAACCTCTGTGCCCACAGGTGAGATCATTTTCCCTTGTGAGCCCCTAAGGGCCTGCTGGGATATACGGGTACCATGATGATGTATTTTTCTGGTGGTCTATTTTTTACTCTATTTTTCCATTGATTATGTGTTCTGATATATCTAATGTGCAGTAGATTGCTAACTTACATCTGCACTTCTTAAAGTCACTGACGTTATCAAGATTTGGACTGGGGCTTATAGAAGAGTCCATGATGTTTTGTTTTTAAAGCTTGTATCCCTGGAACAATGGTAATATTTGTGGGTGAACTTTTACTAGTAGCCCTACCTCTTGGTTCCTTAATTCATCTGATCATGAGGTTGAATAGAAAATGTTCAAAATAATTTTAGAAATTCCAGATGGTTATGACTGAATATCAAGTGATTTTGAGAATTGAAATATAAAATTTGCATCTATGAGAGTTGCCCTTTCATACACATGTGCAGTGCTGATTTTGAATATCGCCTAGAGTTGTCACATGAATATTACATTCTTCCTGTTACTTGGTTTTGTTTTAACAGCGATTCTCGGTTCTGGTGATGGGGACTGCTGTTTTTGGGCTGTTGGAATTAATTAATATCAGCTTTGTTGGGCTGTTGCTAGGGTACTGGTCTGGTTTGACAAAACTTGTCCAGCATTTTCCGTAAATCATTTATTTATTAAATGAGTTTGGAAGTGCATTGAACCATTGAGAGAGTATTTTTTTAATGTTATTTTTATGGAGAGACAAAAATAAAATACGAATCAGTGCAAAAATTCAGTTGCTTTAGACATTGATGCAGTTTGTAGTATCTAAAAAACAGCTATCCATACAATTCTCCAGCAGCATGTAAAATTCAGTTTATGTAGTTTGTGACACGTTGTCACTAAATCACGTACTCAGTCAATTGCTTAGGCACAACAAACATACTTTCCTGGGCCAGTGAACGGAGGGATTCTAGTTCTGAATTCAGGATGGGGGACGTTTTTAATGAATACTAAGCTACATCACGACCGCTGAGATATTTTTCAAATCCCGTGCAAATAACAGGATGTAACAGGTGGTCGTCCACGTGAAGCTGAATCACAGGCACACAGTGTTATTTACGGAACAACCACGCCCAGTGTAGCGACTGCAGCCATCATCTGCCAGAAACTTTACCCCGCGCACGTTTTCTCACATGCGCTCTGTGTCTTGAATGCCTCTGTGGGCTGAACTGTTGCGTGAAGCTCTCACTGCAGTATATTAGGCACTCTTTCACTGAAACGGACAACATGGAACTGCTCCAGCTCTCGAACATGTGAGCTTGTTAACATGCCTGGAGTCCTCTGGACGGTATGTGATCTGGAATAGGGTTAAAGATCAGTGGCATGGTATTGTAATAAACTTTGGTTAATATGTAACATATTTCTTAGTATAATTTCTATTAATATAAATGTATATTTGTATATATTTATATATATATGTATCCATGCATTTATGCCAATGCAGCTGCTCCTTATTAGTTTGCACTAAGAACAACTTTTTCATTTTGGAGAAACACGTTATTGTAAGATTTTTCTGACTTTTGTTAATAGAATTGTTTTGACTTCAAAAGTTCAGAGATACTTTACCTATTTCACTAATCAGGGAGTGAGAAGTGACTTCTTGTTGATAAATATTAGTATCGGAAAGAGAATAGTGTGATCAAACTAAATATTTTTGCAACTGCAAAAGATGTGCTCAAAATATACCATTTTGGCAGATGATCTTTGGCAATTGGTCTCGTTTGTATTATTTCTGTGGGCACCGAAGAGGTAAACCACATTGTCCAGAAATTATTTCTCCATCTTGGGCTACTTGCACTTTGAAGCCTTTAACCTTGTTTGTGAACTTTCAGGGACTGACTCCATGAAAGTGGTCTCTCTCTCTCTCTCTCTCTCTCTCTCTCTCTCTCTCTCTCTCT